>JACAXG010000052.1:4165485-4275485 GCA_018881555.1 Amblyornis subalaris
ATTTTGGTGTTGATAGGTAATGAACAGTGGTTTGAACTTAAGATTCCACATGCTTTGGAGAGTGTCCAGGTAAGCAAGCAGTAGGGTGATGTTCATTTTTACATTGGTTTGTTCTTGGCAGAAAAACCAATCAGGGGAATTGGTTTTATCAAAAAGTTGTTCAGCTTGGAGAAGAAGTCAGGGAGACTTCATTGTGGCCTTTCAGTGCTTATAGGGAGATGAAAAGAAAGACAGAGATGTTTTACCAAGGGCTGTACCTATAGGATGGTTACAGTGGTTTTAAAGTGAAAAAGGTTTAAATTGGACATAAGGAAGAAATTTCTTACTATGAGAGTGGTCAGACACTGGAAGAAGTTGTCCAGAATTGTGGATGCCCCATTCCTGTAAGTGTTCAAGGCCAGGTTGGATGGGGCTTTGAGCAACCTGGTCTAGTGAAAGGTGTTCCTGCCCTTGGCAGGGGATTGGCACTACATGATCTTTAAGGATTGCTTCCAACCCAAACCATTCTATGGTTCTGTGAACATTTAAAAGAAGAACGTAAGTATCTCTCTGCTAGAGAGTGATCAGGACTCCCACAAGTATTTATTCAGTGTCCGGGAAAGCTTCGGTTGTATTCCTGCCCAAAGTGTGGTGCTGCTGTTCACAGAAAGCATGGAGTTAAGCTCCAAACCTTTCACACCATTTTACATCTTTTCTCAATTTACAGAATTTTCGGTCGAGGCACCTAACGTTAAGGACAAACTATCTAGCATCAGGTGGCAATTCCACTTCAGTGAACAATGGCTGTGTTAAGTTCCATGTAAGTTTTGAGTACAGTGTCATCGTAAAACCTAAGTTCCTTTTGAGGAGTTACTTAAACTTACTTTTCTATCTAAATAATAATTAAAAGCCACAGAGAGATCCTAGAACCCAAGCCTGTCTTTAAGTGAGTCTTCAAACTTCCCACTTTAGAGCTATTTCTAAGAAAACTGGTGAATTAAAGGGCTTACAGGRGAAAAAAAGTGTCTCATAATTGCTAAACTAGTTACCTACACAAACCTAATTAAAAATCTTTAAGAGATCTTAACTGGGACCTAAATTGCACTTCCCCAGGATTTAAGTGGCATACAGTGTTGTTTGAGGACCTCTATGTGAAAGTTAATATCATCATATGGAACAGATTGTTATCATGCTTGCAGCTTGATAAAACTCTTTGGAAACCAGAAGGGATCAGGTTCTGTTGTATATAACTATGCTGACTTTTACTAATTAAATTCCTAATCGATAATTCTTCATCACTAAATCCTGAGTCTAAGGCAGTTCTCTTAAAGCTTCCTTCAATCAAATGTATGTAAAACAAAGCAAATTTCTAATTAGATGCACAGTAAGATTAAAACAGCATTTTGGACAAAAGAGAATATAGGTTTTTTCTTTGATGTTCATTTAAGGAGTAATATCTCTTGATAACAGTTTGACCATAGTCAAGGAATTTGATGCCTGTATCTTTGTTTTCTAAGAATTATGATGTCATTTAGGATCAAAGAAAAATAGAAACCTGATTCTTTTTTGAAGTTGCTGTTTTGCAATATCAATTCTGGCTTCTAATGATATTCAAGTACATAGTGAGATCTACTACTCTAATAACCCACATATAATATCCTTCCTAAGAACTACGTGACAAAAGGCATTTGTAATTATATTTACTTCTGAAAGATTATGGTTTATAGTTAAACCAAGAGAGGCATCCTGTCATTTTCAGAACCCGTTAAATGTGACAGAATCTATTTTTCTGCCAACTTGTGAAGACCAGGCAGAGAGCAAATTTGCTGTGGTCAGCTAAGTGTAACCACTGAGCAGGAAAGTGAATTTAATAATGCATTATTGTTCTTCACTGAAGGTGAACTGTTACAGTGCCTTTGTTATAGCAGACTTTGCCTCTGCTTAGGTTTCCAGATGCCGTGCAGATTACCTGATTAAAATCTCTAATGCATGATAAAATGTACCATGTATGCTTTTATATTAACATAAATGCATCAGTTTTTGAGGACTGTGACACTAAAGCTAATTGGAAATATTTACTACTCCATTATATGATGCATATTACAAATAAGGATTTATTATGTGTAGAACAAATGATAAGCAACAGAAATTCACAAGGCTTATAACTGCACTATGGTTTTGGGGGGGATTAAATTAATGAGAACAAATCTCAAGAGGTTTATGCCAGCACCTCAGACTCCTGAGCTCATGTTGAATGTTGGGCTTGTGTTTTCATTTTTACTTCACGCAGTAATTCAACCAAAATGGCCAAATGATGTTCTTGGCTGTATCCTGTCATCATTTCAGCCCTTTCAGCTCTTTATGTTTTATAGCTTCCTCCTGCTTTTCTTTAAATTTTGTCCTTTTTTTGTTATCCTATCAACTTCCAATTAAAATGTAATACATGATAATTTGTTTGCAACCAACAAGCCTGAATTCTCATCTTTTTATTTAAAATTCTGTGATTTTGTAATAATTCAATGTTACAAAAATTTTTTTGAGGAAAGAAACACGCATTATGTGTACAGACCTGGGGTTCAGCTCTCCAATCTGTCAGTGTCACCCCTCTGTCAGTGTTTTTGTGACCTGTTCAAGTCACGTCTTCATCTGTCACATCCAATTCTGTACTAGTGAGAAATTTACTTAATCATTTTCCTAAAATTTGTGAGCTTCACATGGAAGGCATGAAGAGTAAACTATAGTTTTATATGCATACAAATGAACCCCCAGTATAGCTGGCACTGTGTTCAGCAGAGGCTGTGGGTTGGAATATAGGTGTATGGGAGCTAGGCTTTGGCAGAACGATACAAGAGATAATCCCACACCTGTTGTACATTTAACTCAGGTGAAGCTGTAATGATGCATGCCAGCAAAAGAAACCATTTCCTTCTTTCTTTTTTCCTGAAGAACCACTGAACACAGTTCTGTAATACTTTCCATTTTACTACTTTAAAGGACCTACATTAATGTATCTGCATTTATATGTTGTGTTCGGGAGAGTCAATGTTGCAGATTCCTTCCTTGACTCTGGGAATGAGATCGCTATTACTAGCTTTTTGAAGTATATCTACATCTTGAAAAATGAAGTTGAGAATCAGAACTGATAAGCAGTGTCCCTCATGACGAGAGATCTTGTCTTCCACAGGGGGAGAGAGAGAGCTGGATCAGAGATTTCAAATAATTGTTTAAACTACAGTTGTAAACAGCCAACTTTATTGGAAAGAAGGAGAGGGAGGTTTTCCTTTCACCTTTGTCATATGTGTGAATAAAACAATGGGCCAAACAGAGCAGAGGCTCAGGAGACTGAAGGGAGGGCGGGTTAATAAAAGGAGCAATTGGATTAGAATCGGACTTTGGCAGGGAATGGTGGATGAGAAGCTGATAGATTTTGACTTGTTATTAAATCAGAAAAGGAAATAGATAATTTCATAGTGGAATCAGCTTTTCTGTCTGTGTAGCCTTTTATCCATTTTTTTTAGCAAAGTATTTGTAAAATGGATTTTATTCCTCATAAAGAACTGGGCAACTTTAAAGGACTTAGAGGAGAAAAGAATTGTCTGATAATTGTTAAACTGGGAGGTCTAATTACCTCCACAGTTAATTAAAACTCTTTAACTGCCCTCGTGGTGTGACAATGATACTTTCTCCTTTCTAAATGAAAGAGTAAAGGTTAAACAAAGCGGCAATCTAGCAAACAGCCTACTAGAATTTGTAATCTGACCCTGAGATCTACTGTTTACTTTGCAGAAATTACAGTCCTGGAGTGTAAAACAGGTGCAGAACACTTGATACTGTTGCCCACTGTTATACAAATGACTTGCTTTTTACTAGGCACCTAGAATTTCCTGCATTTCCTAAAAACTACAGACACCCTAGATTAACAAAGTGGAAAAACTCGGTCTGTTTCTTGACCGTGACCTTGGCAGTGAGACAAAAGGAGATTGGCAATGTAATGTATTTGCTGTACGCGGAAAAAAGGGCTCACCACTGGAGCCCTGCAGATAGAGCTGAAATGCCTCAAACAATTGTTAAAGTTATCAGTAGTAGTAGYGGCATTTCAGCACTTGGTAACCCAGGATAAGCAAATATTTATTTTAACTTATTTTCCTTTTTATTTCTTTTTCCAGAAAAGGATCACTGTATTATAAGTCATTTTGCAAATAGTATGGGTCAATCCTTTTCTCACATTTTTTTGAACTAAGCATCTTTCTAACCAATTCAACACTCAGAAAATTAATACTAAACCAATGGGTACTGGACATCTCTGAGCACAGAAAGGTTCTGAATGCACTGCAGGAGCTCACGGTATTTGCCTTGTGACAGAAAGGTATATATTATTGATCATCTTAGTAGGAGATACCTATGGAAGTCAGCGTGTATGAAATCTAACCAATCTCATCTTGGGTCAGGTTAAGGACACAAGCTGAATTTAGAAATTCAGCTGGCCAATGTAGTAATGCATTTTTTTTTCTCAACAAACAAGTCAAACTTCCTGCAACCAATGGCTTAAATCAAGAGTGAAGATTTAGTACTGTTCAAATGGAGAAATTAAAAAAAATAAGCTTGTATAGCAAAGGCTTGTTTAAAGAAGTTTATCTTAGATTGTAGTTCTGGTTAAAGCCAGCCTCCCACATACCTCTTCTATGCTAAGAATTTTTAGGAAAATATTTAGTTCTACACTGCAAGTTTAGCCCTATCTGAATACTGAACTTTGTTTATGCAGTGTTTTCTCCCCTGTGTCTACAGTGTCTGCATTCTGGTTTTGCTGACATGAGGATCTGCATCTGGCACCTTTTTATCTGTGATTAATAAAAAAAGGGGATTTAAAACTTTGTTCAACAAAGATGTACTCAAATACAGACTTTTTCTGAGTGAAAACTTATGTTTTTATCTGCGTGCAATATTTGCAGTTCAAACAAAATAGCTACATATGTTCAGTTTGCAGCAGTCTGATTTGTGGGAGAGTGAAAGCATGTCCATTTTCCATTGTATGAACTCATAAAAATACAACTTCAGTGACTTTTTAGCTGCATTTTCAAGGCACGTTTCTCCTTTGTTACATAGCAAAGCCTCAATGTAACAGCCCATAAATTCTGCTAAATAAAAGAGATCTAGGGAGTGAGCTTAAGCACTGAATCCTTGATCGTCCAGACTGCTTAATTGTTAGCTTTTAGCCTGGCTGTGTTTTGACTGCTACAATTAGCTCCCTCTACAACACATCTGCTCTAGAAAGTACTAGCACTAAATAATGTGGACACAAGAAAATCTTACTTCGCAGCATGGTCAGAGATCAAATTGCAGCCTTTTTGTTTAGCGTTACGACATCCAAACACAAGGGAATAATATTTGTTTCAGGAAAGGATATTGAGCCTTGACTTTATTAACAGAACATTTTATTTACAGCAAAACAGTATCTATGATCCTGTTCACCTTTAGGTTGCAGTCCTGACTTTGTTTGCTTTCATTTAATATGGAAAATATTTAAGACCCATATTGCAAATTTGTGGACTCCTTTTCTTTATACAACTTATGATTTCAAGTAATTTGATTTCTTTCAAATTGAAGTTTTCTAACCATGTATTGTTGTACATTTACCAGACTTTTTGTGGATTTATTGCAAAACATTTGGTTGTGGTTTGTTCATTTATTTCACCTTAAGAGTGCTACCTTATTATACTTGCACATTAGCACTGCAGATATTCTCTTCTACCCAATTATCACCCATTAGAAAACAGTTGCTGAAGCCAGTCAATAGCTTTTCTACCCAAACTTACACCAATAATAGAATCACAGAATTATAGAATGGCTTGGGTTAGAAGGGACCTTAATCCAAACCCCCTGCTGTGGGCTGGGACACTTTTCACTAGACCACAGTGCTCAGTGCCCTGTCCAGCCTGGCCTGGAAGCTAAAAAGTGGAATTTGCTTTTTCACACTTTGTTTTTGGCAAGTCCTTAGCCGGTTTTTATCCCCAGGTTGCGCTTGATGCATTTGTGCAAATTGTCAGTCACATTTTCAGTTTCAGCTGTTGGCCTGGAGGGGGTGTATAAAAAATAAAGGAAGATTGGCAGAGAAACTGAATAATTGGGATCCTTGGTTACTTATTTCTAAACAGGAATCAGTTCTGAACTTATGTTCCGATTTTTTCATTAGAAATATGGCACAGAACCCTTTCCTGTTGTTCTGTTAGACACACTGTTTTACTTTAACTATTGTAACTCTTGCAGTGAGAGACTGAAGGTAACATATTAATTACTTACTGTAAAAAAACAGTGAATAGAGATAATTCTTTTGCTTAAAGTCGGTATTAGTTTYGAACAATAATTGGGCTTGAACTTCTTTGTAAAGATCAATAAATTACATTCTACTTTATCTAATGGACATAAAAATAAGAAATATTTTCTAACTGACCTATAAAATCTGCATATCTCAAAATTATTGGAAAACTATAATCTACAGTGTCATGGTTGTGTAACCGAGATTACCTAATTTTTTTCTTTCTACTTTCACTGCTACTCCATTTTTGCCTTTCTGCATCAGTTTCCAACAACTATCTATGAGTCTACATAAAAAAATCTGAACAGGAATTATGGTACAAGTCTATTTTAGACCGTCATCCCAATAGTTTGCATGATAAACTCTAGTAGCACTGTCCTTGCTTCCAGGAGCTGAATTACGTGTCAGTTCTTCTGAGCATGGATTAAAATGATGTAACATAGTAAATAAGTAGATACAGCTTGATCCCATGTATTTAATGATTACAAATAGGTATGATTAAGAATGAAATTCGTAGATGAAACGCAAAAGTATGATGAGCAGTATTTAATTGCAGATACCTACAGAAATAAAGGTACTTTTTGGGTTTGTCCTATGCATTTCCAGGGTAATTATAACATCACGGAATTCTGCTACAGCTTTTTGGGGATTTTGGGGGGTTTTATTCCTCTTTGCCATTTTGGATTATTTAACATTAAGTTTTTATTATTAAAATCTTAACAAACAAAGATGAGGATGTGTTCATTTATAACCAGTTTTATTCAATTTACTTGATTCAATTTAAAAGATAAAGCTGGGTGGCTAATAAAATTTTCAGTTTAATTTGTGCACCAAGTAGTAACAGGTAGGAAACAATTACGTAAAATTTTAATTGGAATTTACAGAGGGAATGAGGATTTAGTCAAATTAACATTGGGTTAACCTAAAATGATTTTGATTATTTTTTAATCTTAAAAGCATGCATTTTTCAGTTGTGTTCCATCTTTAAAAATGATAACTATCTTAATTAATTTAAATGAAAAGTGGATTGTAAAAAACCACCAAACCTTTCAAGAATTGTCTTCAAAACAGCGAAAGAAAATCAAATCGTTGTTTATGCTTTCATTTCTTCCAATTTATTTACTCAGCTGAACACATTAACTGAATTAACAAACAATTTTGCCTCTGTTTCTTTCACTATACTTCCATGCAGAAACAAAAAAATTTTGATGAGTTCAAAGTTACACACTTTCTCAATATCAGGTTTTTTATTCATTGACATTTCAGCATGATCATCTTTCCTAAGTTGTACACTGCTTCCCCCCACAGCTACCATCCCAGATTAGTATGTAACATCAAATGTTGACCCTGCAGGAGCATTAAGTGTTAGTACTACTTCCTTCATTGTGCATTGGACTGAGAATTAGAATTTAATTCTTGAGTAGAAGAGTGGAAGAGGAATTGGAATATTTACCATATTGGAATCAGAAAGTTATGATGATAATTTTTTTGCCATTTTTCCCAGTGTACTGAATTCCAGTTACATTTACTGAATACTTCAATGAAGGAGAAAAATTAGCAAAAGCTTTTAAAGCAGATGATGCCAGTCATACTTTTCTTTTCATTTGGTTTGCATTTTATGTGGTTTGTTCTTTCAGTTATTGTTTGTTTAGCCAACCATCAGCCCCATCCTGAAAGTCAACAATAATAAAAATGTAAATCATCATCAAAAGCATGCCTTGCAGTGAGAGAACATTTCAAAGATTGTTTATCAGTTGTTCATTTTCTCCTGTCAGATGTTGAAATCTTTTACTTCCCATCATATTGCACAGAAATGCAGTTTTACTGATAGTGTCTACTTGTAGCTAAGCTGTGAAAAAGTCAAAATTTCATTTTGTAAGAGCAGTTATCACACAGACTACTGCAGACCTAGGTTATTGGTCCTTATTTAGCAAGCTCACAGATAAGATGTCTAATTTCCTGGCCAACCTTTTTGTATGTGTGAGTGTGTATGTGTGTGTAAGAGCGTGTATGTATGTGTGTGGGCCCATTAAAATATATAAGATTAATAAAAAATACCCTATACAGCTTTTTAACTTGCAGTATACAGATAGAGAAATAATGTAAATACTGGCCATGAAGTCACTTCGAAAAAAAATAAGATTTTAATTATTAAATTAACTGTTAATATTATATTACAGTATTTTTAAGTGCTGCATAAAAATTTAATTAGAAATATGAGATGTGGGGACTACCTGACATAACACTGGGCACAATTCAATACAGGCTTGATCAAGGTCTTCAGCTGTTGTTGATTTAAGTTTGAAAAATTTTCATATCTAAATCAGAGCTGTTCTGAAAAAATGGAAGGAAAAAGATATGTTAATCATTTTAATACAGAATTTTGTAGTAGAAAATGTTCGTTAGAATAGAGGTATGTCTACTATCTTTCCACAGATGGCTTCTCTGATATATTAAAATAATACTACTATTTTCAGCTAAAGGAAACTTATACCAAATTTTTTCTTAATCTTAGAAATACTAAAATACCAGATGTAGTGAATAGGACAAAATAACATATTTTGCTGTAATCTTGGTCAGGTACAGTGAAGGAATGGTTAAAAGACCTTTTAGTCTATCTAAGAGAAAAATCTGAAGTCACGAATAATTATTTTAAGAACTCTTTCTGTAAATGTTTTTTACGTAACACATGAACAGCTTTTTAGTTGTCTTTATTTGTGGTATATTTTTTTTCTTTTCCACTTAGTTTATAGCTCATACTTGTGAAAGAAGTGCAGCCACTGTAATGAAGTTCTTAGAAATGTCGGAGAACAACTTACTAGTGAAACTATAGAATGAGGAGTGCTAGGTTTGATTCCAGCATTTTTTTTTATGAAAGCAGAATTATGAAAGCAGAATTTCAAAGAAAAATTGCAGGTCTACTTAGTAGCATTTGCTTTCATTATGTACTTTTCTGTTCTCTACAGTGTACATAGAAGAGCAAGTATATTCTATCTTGCACATGGGATACATTCTGTAATTTCAGCTGCGGTTGAAGCTAAAAGAAGTAAATTGTTTTCGCTTCAACAAACAACAAGGAAAAATAATTTTGTGAATGGTTTTCTCTGCACTTCCTAAAATTTTCTTTAAATCTATACTCACTTCTTAGCACAGCAAAATGAAACCTTGATTACTGTTAATACTAAACCCATTCAATAATACAAATAAGGATCCACAAATATAATAATGACTACAGACATTAAAGGGCAGTTAGAAAAATATAGGTAGCTACTATATTGTCAGGACAGATGAAAACAGATGTATTCATACCTGATTTCCAAGACATTTTTCCCCAAACCTGTGTTCTAGCATTTTCTTTCTATGCTTCAATGAATTGCTTTTCATAATTAGACAACTATCTGTAGAGCAGTTCTTTATGTGTTTATTAAAGATTGTCTAACTCATTTCCTGTTGACGCAAAATTGTTTGAGTGGCAAAGTAACTTTTATAAATAACTGACATCCAAGAACATGAAGGAGACTGTTTAAGTGGGTCGTTTGCTCGTGTACTTCCATAAGGAATTTTTAAACTGTAATCTTTACTTGAATTGAAATACTGTTGTGCAGTGCTTTAATTCCTTTAAAAGTAACATTCATTTTGGTGCATTTTAAAAGTCTGAACTCTGTAAGCATTATCTATACCCATGAACATCTGTCTAAAATGGCTTAATTCCAATGATACTGCAAAAGTTAAAGTTCGGTTGGTGATTTTGTCTATTATTTAGCTAGCATCAATTTTGTAAGGTCTAAATTTAACTATTGCTGTCATTCAGTTTCTCTTTTCTCATTTTCTGTTTGGGAAGGAGAATGAAAAAAAAAAAACCAAACACAATTCAACACTATCGCTTAATTCCCTGGAAAAATGCTCAAAGCCTTCTACACAACACTAAATATAAAATGAGAACTAGAAATCGTATGAATTCCATATATACTCTTTCAAACTTGAACATTTTAGCTATTAACTAATCTCAATTTTAGCTTTGGTGAGCTCATTTTAAAAGAAGTAGCCTTTATCTCATGATGTAAATTCAATAGCTGTTGTCAGGTCCATTAAATAGAGTATTATTTTATTTACCCCACAGCTGATAACAGAGTCACACTATGCACTCCAGACTGGTCCTCCCGTAAGTTATAGCTATGATGTCTCCAAAGGGATAAAAAAAGTCATATCCTCTACTTCTCAACTTATTTTCATCATTACATGTATTCTTACGCTATAATAAATCACATGAAATACTTTTTGTAGCTACAGGGCTCAAGGAGTATCTTCCGTGCTTGATATTTATTTCAGCTCCAGAAATATAAATATTCTGAATCTTGCCGAATGAGGATCTGTGTTGTACACTAATACCACAGTGTTTAGACATGTTTAGAGTTTAAGAAATGTAATTAAATAACCCAAATCTAATCATACTATATGCATTGTCTCAAACATGCATAGGTTTTATAAGAAATGCAGCATCCAGAATATTGTTTCTCAGTAAGCTGTGAAAGGAAAGTGAACATCCTGAAAGCCTGACCTCGCCATATGACATGGGAGAGGAAAAAATGCTCATCTTCTTAAGCAATTAGAGAGCACTTTGCAGGACAACCCCTGACTACTACAGCCGTTTGTAGCCCATACCTGACCAGATGGTAGGCTATGCTGCTTGAGAAAAATTCTCTAGTGAATAGTGGGACTGATTCTGTTCTCATTGATTCTGCAGTTTACACAATCCAGAACAGAGGAGCAGAAAGCCAGAGTGGCCTTGATTTGCCTTTAATTTCTATCCAATTTCTTCCATTTTTTTTTCTTCTGCTAGGGGAAAGGAGATTAAAAGGAAAGAGTTCTGAAGTAAATAGTTATTGAAAACTAGGATTAAATTTAGAGGAAGATGCTCAACACCCACACAACAGCTCTGTCTCACCAAAGAGTTATGATGACAGGTTTGGAGATCTTGGAAGAACACATCTTGGAAAGCAGCCTTGTTTTTGGCAAAATATCCATGCATGTGATTATTTGATTTCTGGATTGGCTGTGTGCTTCCATCGTTCTGTTCCTTACCTTGATGTAAGGATCATGCATGTGTGTGATACAGTGCTCATTCAGCCTCTCCAACTTTCAAACCAGCGACTGAAGCAGAATCTGTACCAGTTTAGTTCAGCCTAACCACGCAGCGTTACATAGAAAGTGGGTGTAGCAGGAAACAGATAAGCTTGTGTATGCCTTCAAATCTGGTCTTTTAAGGTATTATCCCGCTTGGTTCTCCCCATAAGATTAGCTTGTAGGTTTTGAGAAATGTTTTATTACATGTGACCACAAAAATAGACCTCTGCACACAGGTTAACCTTGTGTAATGTGAGGGAGCTTCACAGACCTTTTTTGTTTCTTCAGTGCAGGATGACATGGTTTATTGTGAAAGGGTTTAGACCATAGGCAGAGAATAGTGGAATAGCTAGTGAAACACAATAGTGAAAGAACAGGAGGATGTGGACAGAAATTGAAATACAGGAAATTACATCAGAATGTACAAGAAGACTTCTTTACTGTGAGGGTGGTGAGGAGAGGCAGTGGAGACACTCCAAGGAGCTGTTCAAAACCCAACTGGACAGTCTTGAGTTGGGCTGGGCTAGGTGGTCTTCAGAGGTTTTTTCCAACCTCAACCGCTCTATGATCCTCTGAATTGATAAGGAAGTGTTACCAGTAATTAATGAAAGAAAACATGATAAAGATTTTCCTCTGCTGTTTTTCAGCTATAGCATGACCTGAAGGGAACCAGTGAATAAATGAGATGCTTGCTTCATTTTATTGGGTTCTTGTAGGAGAAGAAAGATACATCTACTTATCTGAGAATACAAGGCACATTTACTCTAATATTTTTGTATTTGCAAACACTCTGGTCTTATTTCTCATATTTGGGGATCCATATGCCATGGTTTGCTCTCTGTTCAAGTATAGGAATCATAGAATTCGTTTTACATAGCACTGATAATGCAGACCATTTGTATTCTGAAAAGCTTTTTTGTAGGAGACTTTTTTATTACTATTACTTATTATTTTTAAAATAAAATCCCCTGAAAGAAAAGCCCACCTAGAAAATTAGTTGATTAAATAGCTATCCTGGCAACCTTTCGTAGCCTAGTTAGCAGCAAATGTTTTCTTTTTAGAACCCTTTGTCTTTTAAGTATGGTTAAAAGAATATTATTTTTTACACAGAACTGATTTTACTACAGCTGCAGAGAGTTTAAAAAGTTTGAAAATCTTAGAAAGTTCTCAGATGGAAGGGTTGTCTTTAGTAGTGCTTCATAAACTTGAATGATTTTGAGTGTAAGAATATCTCCTCAAAATAACATGAGTCTTAAACATTCAAGGCTATTAAAACTTTATCAATAAAACTAATTAGAGGCTGAAAAATTATAATTACCATTAATTTGAATAAGTACATTCAGTTAGMTATTCACATATAAGTCAGAAATCATAACTGCATTGCAATCAGTGTACATATCAAAATCTCTTGCAATATTTATCTTATTATTAATTGGAAAACAGCTTTCAGAGTTTGTAATGAAATGTTTTTGACATGATTTCTGACAGAGTTGTATAATTCTGGACTAGTAAGCATAGATGTAGGGAAGTGTTCGTTGGTTTTTTTTTTCTGACAAGTCAGGCCTTGGGTGGCTCTCGTGAATCATCTTTCAGATGATGACTTATTTACCAACTGAACAGGGGAGTTATGTGTCATGTACATAATACAGAAATAATAAGTTTGAAAAATCTGAACTCACATTTTATCTGCATTAAAACCAGTTATTTTTCTTGTTTTCTTGTAATTTTTTGGACTATAGTGTTTTCAGATCTGAGGTGTTTTTCCAGCCCTCAGCATCTGAACAGACCTTATCAGAAGTGATCTTTGAAAAGCAGAACAGCACATTTCTTTACTCCAGTACTTAATCCACTTCCAGCCTTTAATTGGAAAAGGTTGGATTATTGTTTTTCATTTAAAGGTTTCATCAGCTTTTAAAATTGATAGTGCCTATATTCACAAGGGATTAAGGAAGAAAATAAGTATACATTTTCACTGCCTTTAAATCACGTAATTTGCCACTGAAATTAATGTGTATCATCTTGAATTATTATTTGATCTTATACATAAGTGCTCTGCTATTTAAAAGGAGTCTTAATAACAAATTTACCAAAGACAGTTCAGAGCCCTTTTATCATTTTTTTTTCATTAGTATCTCCCATTTTCATTTCATTGCTTTTGTTCCTTACCACCTTCTTCATCCAGAAAAATAAGTAACAGCCAGTGCCGCTTTTGAAATGGAAAAATGGTTTCAAATCACTGGCAAAGCTTAATGACTTCTGACTGCTGAGATATGTTAATTTAAGCCAGACCAAATGTTCCTCAGCTGCAAATATTTGGTGTTGTTCACTGGGAACTGGCAAGATTTATGAGGGCCCAGTGGCAAAGGCTCTCTGCTCACATGCCTCACATTACAATTGTTTCACATGTTAGATGATAAAAGGCTGTTTGAAAAAAAAAAAAGGGAAGAAGGACAAGAATCAACTTTTCACAGAAAATGTGTATAGGCCCAAAGAGGATGAGGACTTAGAAAGACAGCTTTGCTTTTTTTTGTCAGTGAATCTTCTCAAAGAACCATTTAACTGCTGAATTAATGTGGTATTCTCATGCCAATCTGCATTCTTTTCACCCTCTCAAAACATCAAAATCCATGTGACTGGATGGTTCAAAGCACTGGTAATGGAGCATAGAGGACCTTTTTTTTTTTTCACTTCTAGGTGGCCAGTCCAAACCTACTGCAAACTGATAGTGGCCAAAAGTCATTAACCTTTGTCTCTTTGGTTGTTTTTGAGAAATTAAGTTAGTGAGCTCAGTTTAGTAATGAGTAGATGGGTATCTACATCATAAATACCCCAGTAAGTTATTCTGCTAGACACTCTAGATAGGGGAATCTTACATAGATAGGACAGACACCAAACTATCCTTTGGTAGAAGGTACCTCCACAACTAGCACATCAGTAGGAAAAATCTGTGGAAGTATTCCCTGCCCTTCTGTACATTAGTTTGCAAGTCTGTAAATTGGGAAGCATTCAATCTGTTGTAATTCTAAAATAACAGCAAAAAAAAAACCAACTGTAAGGGGAACGGGGCATTATAAGTTATGTTCATAAATTTAATTTTTTCATGTATGCTTAAAGGGAAACTTTTACCCATTTCATTAATTTGAAGAAAAATTAATTCTTAACTATCTTACTTTTGCTCTTTAATTTGTAAGTGACTGTGAAATTTGAGGGGTTAATGCTATTTCTAATTGTTCTAAAAGCATTAGATTTTTATTTATTTATTTTATTTTCTGAAAGCAGAAGCCAAATACTAGAGGTAGCAAGTCTTGGTGAGCAGAGAAAAGAATAAATGCTTTCTCTGCTGGATTGGATTAAACAACCTGTCACCTATAGCCCTTCTTTTATCCACACTTAAAATCTCTGGGGCAAATATAGTTTTACTCTCTGAGTCTGTCTGAGGTTATTATTGTCAAAAGCCTAATTGCTGCTTTCATGCAGGCAGGTAACCTCAGTGTTAGAGCTACTGGTTCTCCACTGCTGCTAATGCTTTAGTGCTTTACCCCACTGCTTTTTGTACCCCATTCCTTCTCATACCCGATAGAACAAGTGAGTTCTTGCTAAAGCCAAAGGATGGAAGGGTACAACAGCTTTACTTATGCTGGATCAAGTCACCCCCCAAACCAAACAAAAATCCCACAGCATATTTCCTTGGAAGTTTTGAGGGCATCCTGAGCTGAGTGAGCATCGATGTGAATTCATTCAAACTTTACGGCATGGATGTTTGCAATCAGAATAGATTAACCCTGATTATACAAATCAGCTACAGTGAAGGTCTACTAAGCACAGAAATGACTGCTCTAATGATTATAGGGTGATAACTCCTGAGTGGCACTCAGGGTTCCGCTGAAGGTAGTGGGAGCCATGAGGGCTAAGTGCATTCCTAGCCTTTCCAACAGGAAAGAGAAATGCCTCTGCAGGGGTCAAAATGCCCCCTCGAGTGTTAAGAAAGGATAATGGTTCTCACAGATAAAAGAAACATCTTGAAATAAATAAACTGAATGTTGGAGGCTTGTGTTTTTTAAAAATATTTATTAACTAAAAGATAAAAATTATTATGTTCATATTTGCATTTAGGCTGAAACTATTGTTCCTTAGGGGAAAAAAAAATGCACCATGTATTTGTGTTAAATACTCTAATTATGCTCTTCACTGGGATAAAAGGAAAAAAAAGCTGACAGCCAGCAAAAGAAACAAAAATCTGAATTCTTTTCTTGCATTAAATATGACACAGATTGTAAAAAGCAATATTTTTACCCTTGAAATGTTTGAAGTATTGACATTCTGTCCACTCAATTGTCAGCTTGTCTTTAGAGATAGAGCTTCCAGGTTCTTAGCATTTAGTAAACTGACACTGATCTCTATTCTTCTTTAAACTTGTGTGCAATTCTTGGCTTAAAAAAACCCCTCCATGATACCATGAAAGGTTATTCTTGCTGTAGCACTTCAAAAATTCTGTGCTATCCTTATGGCTGTTTTCCTGATCTTGCAAATTTGTATTAATAGATAAACCTTGTTAGCTTTAATTTAAGTTTCAACAAAGCTTTAAAGGGGATATAGGACTATTATGATCTGCTGTTCCTGGAAGTACATGCAGAAGTTGGAGCTTGTGCTCCTGGAAAGAAGCTCCTGGGTGCCTCAGAGCTGGTGAGGAAAGGGAGGTGGCAGGACCTACGCAGAGGTACAGCAAAGAACTGATGGAGTGGGAGTCAAACCTGGGAGGCAGGAGCTGTCGTCAGACCTTCTTTGGTTAATTCAGTGGGAATTTGTGTATGTTATTTGGGCAGCACAAAATCAGCTTCATGAATCTGAGAGTCCAGCTTTGTGTACTTAAAACCAAAGTATGTGTCAGGGCCTGCCTTCCTTACCTGAGCAGAACTCTGGTGGAATTTAAATAAATGGTAGACATGAAAGCCTGAAAAAAAGGATTTTCTCCTTTTGTTCCGGATAGGTATAGAAACAAAATTAGCTGCATGTTAATAAAGGTTAAAGCAAGAAGAAGTATAACATCACAGAATAAATTGCCGAACCTTCCTAGCAGAAGCAATGGCATTGCTTGATCTCTGCTGTTATTCGTACTGCTGTGTTTACTTTAGTGTGCTAGAGAGGTCCCTTATGATTCAAATAAAGTTTGTCATATTTTACTCCTATTGGCATGCGAATTCTTCAAGGATAAAATATCTGCTAAATTTCTCTGTTTTCTTTCACTACTGCTTATATGATGAAGCATGATTTGTGGTATTTAATGTAATCAGAGTATCATTAATTTTCTGCTAAAATGTTTCTGCATATGGCCATGCAAAGTAAGTATCTACCATACCATCAGTTGCTTAAAGAATCAAAATGAGGATTGCAGTGTTTTTCTAAAGAAGATTTCTCTGAATCTTTCCACCCACAGGCTCTGTTGAAGGCAGTAAATAGTCCATTTTTGTTAATGAAGCTTCACTCATACAGCTGGGATTGTTTAATATTTTACGAGTGTTACTTTGTTTTGCTCTCAACGATCTCAGGCAGTTAAGGATTTATGAATCGTGTTTTTCTCAGCCCATCTGCGGTTTCCTATCTTCCCTGGCCTTGAGAATATGTTTAAATTTATTAAAGCGAAGCAAAGGCTCATTATTTCAAAGGAGAGCCAAAGTGACACAGTGAATTGGTTATTAATGGAAAGGCACTGCCATAGGGCGATTGAAATTTAATGATATCCTACAAGAAAAAAATGAGGGTGTCACTTTCCAAAAAGTCATGCTAAATGCCAGCCTTTTTAAGGTCCTGCCGCTAATTTTATGCCTGCACACAGTAATGTTTTCAAAAGCGTTTAGGAAACACGGACCAGTGACTGTACTGATTATCCTTTTCACCTTCTCGCCTGTTCCAAATGGGTTTGTGCAGTGAGCGATTTAATCTCTAAATATAGGGAACGTTAAAAAAAATAACATTGCTGTTTTTCACAAGCTAAGGGCCTTTTGCAATCCTCCAGAGATGGACTTGCAAATATGCTATCTCCATATGCTCACAGTAAGCTCTCAAACTGGCTCATCACCAAAAAAAAAAAAAAGGAAAACAAAAAACTTCAATCACTTTATTTCTTCTGCTTTTGTGTCATTCAAGAGATGTTTTATGTACACAGAGTACATTTCCCAAAATTTAAGTCACACATGATTAGAGCATACTGAGGAATCTCTGAAATGTCTCAGTTTTCTCCTGGGTAGTCTACATTTTCTTTCAGAAGACAGTCCTTGTTTCCTGAAATGCCTTCCACCTGTTTCTGAATTATTCTTAGGTTTTAATATAATGTTCATATAGACTTTGTCACTATGTTTTCTCAGTTTGAAAGAAGCTCTATAATTTCCTGGCAAAATTCAGAGTATTCTTCGAAAGTGAATGTTGAGACTTGGACTTTTTTTGGTTGGTTGGTTTGGTTTGGATTTTTAAATTTGAGCTGGTTATAATTCTCAGACCACAGAGACCCTATGATGTGGTCCTTAAGTGACTATTGAAAGAGTTCCAAATGGAGGAGGGAGATGAGGGGAAAGGAGAAATACTATTAGGACTGCAGGATCAGGCTGGTAGAAACTTGTTGATGATGCTGGTGCTCAGTGGAGTATTATTGTTTAATGTTCCAGTGCTAGTGATAACTATATGGTTCCTTCTAGTTGTGTGTTTCAACATATGATTTACTACAACTATAACCATGTTTAAGCACAATTGAGGAACACAGATTGGGGATAAATCACGGATAACACAAGGTCTGTGTAAATGTCTGGACAGAAAATAGCTTGTGATAACCATGTCAAAAAAGCAGGCTTTACATTAAACACCTCACAATGTTAGATGACTGCTCCTTTGTAAAAGTAGAACTGGCAAAGGATTCTCATGCCATGACAACAAAGCTGCTATGGCTACAGAAGCTATTGTGTGACCTTCCTCAGTTCTCAGCCATTGGGATGAAGAATCCCMTTTAGTACTTCCCCGTAGCTGTTCTGCTAAAATATCAACTCCCCAAGAAAGCATACAAATATGCAGCAAAATGAGAAGCGGTAGTAGCATAAAGGGATATTTGGTATCAATCATCCTCGGTTAATACAGAAATGGTAGAAGTCTGTGGTGGAAAAGACATGCTAGGTCACCTAGTTCATCTTCCTGCTGGTGCGGGAAATGTTCCCAACATATATTTTCTAGTGCCCTGTCCAGTCTAGTTTAAATACCTGATGCAACTCATTTATATTTATATTGTAATTTTCTTACAAACATAAATATAAAACCAAACTCCAGACGTTGCCCTTGACAGGCATATTAGTAACAAATCATTTTCTAACCTTGCTTGTGGTAAATTTCCAATCATCTGCTGACAGGTAAACAGAATTTTCTTCTTTCTTTTTCTTTTTTTAATTTAATTCTGAGAATACTTTCACTTCCCAGTCTCATCAAATGAAATAATAAAAAACCAACCACCTTAATTATAAAATGACGGTACCATGGTGTTTCTAAAAGGAGAAATGTTGCCCTTTCTTGGAGGTGTAGATCTGACAAGCATCCCTTGCCCCTCCTACATGAAGTATAACCTGTGGTCTTAAATATACCATCTGCTGTCTGAATGCCCTAGAGATGGAGGCAATCTAAGGGCAGGAAAGACTGGTAGCCATCTCCCTACATTTTACATATTAGCAGCCCTAAAAAGAAAATTAAATTATTGCCAAACTTTGAACTTTTTCTCTTACAGAGCAGAATCCTGAGGCGAGAGCTTGTGGTTTGTTCTGTCTGTAGAAAAGTTGCAGTGGGGAAGAGTTATTTGCAGGTCAGAGCCAGGCTGGGTGACGTGAGTCATGGGGAGTGCCATTTCTGAGGAGAAGGTAGCAGACGTCGTTTCACACGCCTCGGTCCTGGGTCCGTGCGTGGGTGCTGGCGATGTCGCCTGTTCTGCAGGAAGCAAAAGCTGCTTCTCAGTGCATGGAAACCGCTCAGAGAGAGGGTCTTGCTCAGAACAACACACCAGGAGATGTGGAGGGGTTAGAAAGAAAGGTCAGCTTCTGTGCAATGCTAAGTGTCTTCTTCTCTCGCTTAAATCACTGAAAGGAAGGATCTTCCTACTGGGTGCGAGAAATACTATAGCCAGTGCCATGCCTTCACAGGGACTTTCTGTTGTCTGGGGTGAGGGGGTAGAAAAGTCAGAAAATAGGGTCAGTAAGACTGTCAAACACTGTGTAAACTGAAACCCTAATAGGATTTGCATACCATTTTAAAGAACATGTAGAGAAATGGTGATTTAAGGGCCTGCAAGTTCGGTCCCTCTAAGCTTCCTGTTTTAACTATAAACTTGTCATCCTATAACCTTTCTAACAAAGACATAAACACTTCAGCTACATATATTTTGATTGTTTCATGACAGTTTACTGGAGGCTTAGCAATGACAGATTTCTTCATTGTCTTTTTGCCAAAATTTGTCCTTTAAGTCATTTTTGTTGACTGCCCCTTTTAGCAGCTCACCTCACAATGAGAGAGGAGACAATTAATGGGAGGGTGATTTATCACTGCCAAAAACTGTCAAGGACTTCTGTTGTAGCTGGAGAAAAAGCAATTTCACATTATGGCATTTCATTCCGAATACATTGTATTTACAGCTCACAGTTTTATTTTCAGAGCCTATTATCAGGTGAAACAGTTGCATCTGAAATGTTGTTTGTGACATAGGTGACCTGTTAGGATTTGATAAGTATTTACGCCAGAGCACAAGGGGCTCACACATCTGCTGTTGGCAGAAGCAATGGAAAAAAATAACCTGGAAATGAGGCGTTTGATTTTTCTGGTTCCTACACTCGAGCATCTGTTGCTATAATTAAGTGGCATTCAGTAATTGCAGAGCAATGGTGAAATAAACATATGCATTCTTGCCAGCTTTTAGGATTTGGTGTCCTTACAGTAGGAGAGACAAGCAAAGTGACTTCAGCAAGAACAAAGGGTTCTGTAACAAAGTTTAGCAATTAACTTTGCTATTGCATGAAGAGGAATTTTACAGGGAAAAAGAAATAGAAGAGGGGGAAAAAAAATCTAAATTGGCCACTAGCTTTTATATATTTAAACTGATTGCTGCAGGAGGTAAAGCAGAATGTTGAACTGGGAGCATGTTAACATTTTTCTGTTGAATGGAGTTGTATTGGAGATGTATTTAGAAAATAAAAATTGAGCATGCAATACTAACCAAAAAAACCAGAATGCAAGAAATCTATTATACAGAGAGTGTCTAAAATGAAATGTACTCCTTCAGTTTGAAGGGGGAGTTGAGATCTCTGTGAGGGCCCCTGCTGCCTTTGTTTACGCCTCAATTGTGGTGTAAATGAAAACAGAACCTGGTGGTCAGTATTAGTTAAGAATCCCCGTTAAAACAGGCTTTTTAAATGAAGCATTTATAGGGCATTTGTTAAACAAATATGTTCCTTAGTCTGTAGTGAGATTCAGTATACCTTTTGAGGTTATTTCTTAGAAGTGGGAAGAACTGGGCGTATATAATTTTTTTTCTAGGAGAGGATTTAAGTCAGAATATGTCTCATCTGATCAGAAGTTTTGTGATTGCTGTGAGTTCCGCCTTTTAAGAACAGGCTGTCCAACAAGTTATTTCAACAATGGTACTTGTACTAAAAATAATAAAAAAAAAAATGGATAATTGAATAGCAGTACCCATGTAACCCAACAGATATGTGGCAGATGTAGCATGTTATAAATTCTGGGAACCTAAGAATAGAAAAGGGTGTCTGTCTGTGGCTGTCCGTCGAGGCCAATAAAGAGTGAGCATGAAAAAGAGCTATTAGTATTGTTTGAGGAGGCCATTCTTATATATGCTTTGGCACTTTCACTTGCATGGTCTGGAGCAAGTTTGTTATTAACTATGAGCCTGCCTTTTTGGCTGGGGAAGTAAGTAAGAGGAACCACTGTGCAGTGGGTGCTAAAAAAATGCAGTAAGTATCTTGAATATATGCAGAGATGCATACATACGCATGCATATATTCACATACATGCATGCAGAGAGAGAAAAAGAGAGGTAACATGAATGAAGCAAAGAGAAAAAAAATCTTGTTTCATGGAGATCAGATAGGACTGAAAAGTGAAAATAAATGATAGTTTCTACTTCGTTTTCCATCACTTACAGTCATGTCTATATGGCCATAGGAAGCCATAGCAAGCCACTGAGAGCTTTAAAGAACTGGAATATCACAGGATCAGGATCTGTGTTGTATCTTAACATAAATGTCAGATTGCTTTTTTCACTTTACTGTTCAGATAGTGAAACTGAATCTGTTAATTAATTTTGTTTGCAAATGCAAATTTTTGAGGTTAGGTATAGATATAGCTTTCTAAACTGATAAAATAGAATACTATTTTTAGCTGCATTCAATTAAATATAATGCTAATTTCAGTAACTACATGTTAAAAATTATTATTACAATATACATTTCCATGGTATAATCCTGGAAAAAAAAAAAAAGAAATAATCTAATCAGATTTGAGGATCTTAATGTGTAAGAGTCTAATTCTAATAAACCTGATATATGCATTAACCTGATTTTTTATTCTGCAAGTSAGCTATTGGATTTTGATGTTGTTTGGGAAATCTCATGATATATACCTGAACAAGGTGAGAGTCAGGAGATTTAGATTGTGTTTTAGGCTTTGCCAATAACCTGTTGTGTGACTTTGGGCAAAGCACTTCACAACTCTGTGCCTCTGCTTCCCTCTGTGCTTATTTACAGATGAATTCTRTGAGGAAGGAGTTACCCCTTAAGCATTTGCACAGGTCTTTGATTTCCTTTTTGACCCCGAGGCATTAAAAATAAATATTCTCACATTAAGTATTTTCATTGAGCAAGGTTGGAAGCGTTTTATTTTTGATGGAGGTGAGCCCACGGACAGTGGCTGTGAGCCTACTCCTGCCATCCTTGCATTGGCTCCTGTTGCTGAGCCATTTCAATAGGGAATGTGGCATTAGGACCTCTTATAATCAACATTCTTTTGCCAGCATCCATTCTCAGCCTATTAAAAGAAAAAAGATAGTTGTGAGAACTCTGTCAATAGTGAAAGATCTATTATGTTGTCCACTAAAAACTTAGTAGATGCTATAGGAGTGATTTTAATTGAGATTTTTACAACCGTTTGATAACACTGTTTTGATCACCGTATTTAGGGCTGGATTCCAACAGTGGACATAAAACCTCTGACTAATCCACTGAGTCACCCAGTCCCTGTCATATATTGCTTAATGGTCCATGCTGCCAGGAATTATAATAGCTTTCTAGTAATAATTTTTTTTTTGAAAGAAACTTTATGGGCACAAAGTCTTATAAAAGTTTAAACTCAGATTTTTAAAAAGGCAATCAAAGAAAACTTCCTAGAGCTATGCTAAACTGCAGATTTTTTTTGTTTACAATAAATGTATAGAGTCTTACATATACTATAAGTTAATGACTAATATTTTAACTTTGGTTGGTTAATGTTTGCAGGGCACTTACAGATGCTAGAATAATCTCTAATGTTTTTGCTCAATCTGCTCTGGAGATGGATGAAATAAATAGTTTAAACTAATTAATGTAACACCAGCTGTTACAAGTGCTTGGCAGACGTCTGTGAGTTTTGATGGGCAGAGAGCGGCTGTTGTACTTGACTTTATTTTAGTACAATGTTGATCACAGTGTAAGCTGGAATAAATGACGAGCCAAAGGAAGGAACAGAGGATGAATTCTGTGTAATGCAAAATAAATATTGCCCTTTTTCTGAAAATAYTTTTTGAGGTCGAGGGAGATTTATAGTGGACTTCTATTAAGTCATAAGTGCTGTGACAACAGCTGTGCTAAGCATGCTCGGTATTAACATGCTTTACAAAAGCTGCAGAAATATATATAGGCATCTGTGAAATTTCACATTGCTTTTAGATTTCAAAAAAATGTTAAGGCTTAATATTAGCACTTTGGCTGCATATTTTATTTCTACACAGAAATTTCTGTTAGAAAGAATAGATGTTTAAGACAGGTAGATAAAAAGTAGTACTAGATCTAGAAAGTTAATATGTTTGCAAAGAATAAGTTGGATTTCAGTGCTGCTTGTATGCACATGATTGTATTGTATGGTTTTTTATTTATTTTGCACTCTAAAGAATCATGACTACAGAAACTTTCAAGGTACAAAGTAGTTATATCAAACTGAACTTGATACTTTGTGCTGTAGCCTTAATTTATCAGTGCCCAGTCAAAAAAACACCACAAAGTCTAAAATACATATCTGATGAGAATTCATTATTTCTGTGTGATTTAATAATAAGTTAAAATATTAAAGTAACTTCTCTTTTAAAGTTGGAAGGTAGAGTAATTGTGCTGTGACAGGGGAACGATGGCTGCTATCTCTCTATGTGCCAGCATTAAGATAACAGTGTCATTGTACAGATTGTTACCCTGTGAATATGTCTAATAAGTTATTATAGCGTGCTGAGCAGATGGCAAGTGTGCTCCTGAAAGAATTGATGGATGGGATATGATGTCATCAGTGAGATGACAAGGTTCACAAGGTACTTGACCTCCAAGAATAAGTCCTAACTGGTTAGAATTCTAAATGGTGAACTTTTGTGACACTGGCTAAATGGGAAATATGTGCAATTTGTATTTCTTTATGGTAGTGTTTACCCTCTTCACTGAACTCCACATAATGGGATTTGGTCCCTGAAGACTTGGAGATATTGTTGGAAGGTTTCACCCCGTAACCTTCAGAGGATTTCAAATACAGATCTATACATCTAAACTTTAACAAAATCCCACTGACTTATATTTATGAAGTCAGGTTCGTAGCTTTTCTTTCTTAATATGTATGTATAAAAAATTTAATTGAGATGATCAATTAATTTAACATGTTCTCCCAAAAGAGAAAGCTGCTCATCCAGTAAAAAAAGTACAAAGCATAAAATTACAATTTTTACTTTTATAAGAATATGTTTGAAATTTGTGAGCTATGCTAACATGACAAGGACCTTAGGAGTATACTAATTTTAATTATGGCTAGATTCTTCACCTCTAAATTCTATTAAACAAATAAATATTTGATTGTTCTATCTATGTCAAAAGGCATCTTCCTTTGTATTATGTTCCAAATTATATAGGGGGATCTATACTGTTGAAACACGGGCTTCTAAAATAGTTCTCTTAGTTCTTTGCATGTTTCATGGAATGAAGACAGTGCACACGGAAGCCTTAAGATGGGGAATCTTGCTGCTAAAGTTTAGAGACAGTCTAACAGCTGCATCTGATAGATACCTACCTTCTCTTCTTTGTTGTGTGGAGAATTTAGGTCTTTGTTTATAGAGTACTGCTTCCATAGCAGACTGAATAGTCTGGGCAGTGGAATTCTACCCTTCATCGCTTTTAGGCACTCCATAAGCCCTACTGATCACAAAGTGAACTCTGCACGTCTGTTTTCATAAACAATTATGCAGATAGACAGAGTCTTCAGATTTAGAAGTGTAAACCTGTACACTGTAAATTGGAAGCAGAAGTGGAACATGCAAAAGACAATGTATAGAGAATATATCAAAACAGGAGCTACTGAAACAAAGTGGATAAATGAATACTAAAGCGATATACTATGCCTTTCCTACAGTGAAAGTTAGAGAGTTTGGGGTCATGTTTCTTAACCTCTGAAATTAATTAATCTTTTTTTTTTTCCCTCATTGATTTAGTTGTATTTGGCAGTGATCAAAAGCAGGAAAATAGGAGGAAGAGGCATGAACTTAATAGTTAGCCTTTTTTAATCTTTAATAAAATACTGATAGTTTCTTAAAATGCTTCTTGTTATTTGGCTCCTTTGAAATGAGAAGATAAATTCCTTGTGGAAAACTCTTCTATGTTTTATTGATTGTTTGCAGAGCAAAACATAAATGCTATATACAGAAATAAACCATGAGAGCATGTACATGCATACTTGTTCTGAATTCTTTATGATATTTATTTTCAACACTGATAGTTCTTTGCGATATTTGAATATTCATGTGACAACCTAGGGGTTATTTACATGAACTGAAACAAGAGGAAACCAGATGAAAGCACTATAAATCCTGTGAATAAAAACAACATATTATCATTTTTATATTTCCTAATGTTCTGAGTTTCAAGTAAGTAAAAGTTGTTTGTAAAATTTCTACTACTGGGGAATATTGTTCCATTTCTTAAATCAGATTGTAGGTACAATAAAACTTTCATAAACATATTATAAATTGCTTCCATCTTTCCTGTGTAAGATACTGAGGATTCCTAAATTACTTCAGAATTATAACAAAGCTTTGGATTGAGTTGTAACCATTATAACAATGTATCAATTTTAGAGTAATTGCTTTGAAAATACGATTATGATTTAAATTTGCCATTTTTTTTTTTTAAATTTGATTTTAAACCCATATCTCTTATCATCCAACCCAATGCAATTGTTTTACGCATGTTGTGATTTCTGATTCCACTGTTTCAGGAAATGTACAGGCAATAGAAGGAGGGTACTATGGCTCTCAGACCATGCTCTCTTCCTTTTACTCAAGTACTCAGAGTAGAGGTATTGTGCCTACAAGAAATAGTAACTTATTTACGTGTGACTTCTGGATTGTTATCTCTCTACATGTGGTTTACTGTCGATATTGAGTTATTGCCAGTTTGTTTAAATACAGTAAGAGATCAGTAACCTGTTCAAAACATGCTACTAGTAGGGCAGCACGGAGCTGAATCTTTAAACAAATACTTTCACTATCTATAGCATGCATCCTGTGTTAGTGTGTGCATTAAAGGGATTTGGTTCCATTCTGGTAAGGTAATATTAAAAACTACTAGTGAAATGTCAGTATTAATGTGTACCAGTTTTTTTAGCATAATTAAATAATAATCTGTCAAAATATTTAGAACAATGAGGTGAGTTTATGAAAAAAAACTTAAAAAATTTTGCAGTCAACTACTCTGGTTTTTAATAAAACTGAAAAAAACAGATTCCACATCTATTACCGTATTGTCATAGGTGCATTGGTTATGTGGCTAAAGTAGTTTCAGGAGCCAACTCTTTTCTGCTCAATCTGATCAGGTCATATATGTCTGTATGTATGTCTGTGTGCTAGGGAAATGTAAAATATTAATAGAAGGTCAATGAGTGTTCACCAAGCTCTCTTTGCCATATGGCCCCTGTGGAGGATAGAAGGCCCTGGCTAGCTTAAGCCTGCCATATGGACCTGGTGGAAAAAGGTAGGTTTCACAGACAGAGCAAACCTACCATATGGACTGGGTGGAGCACTCGAAACTCTAAACATTTCTTGTACACCAGGGCCTTTTACACAGAAGAATGTAAAAACATACATAATACATTACACACAAAAGCCATTGAAAAATGGATCAATTGTTTAGGTTTATATAATGCTTTCAAGCAGTGACCAAAACTATATAAATAATCAGGGCTTATTTTGAAATAGGAAAGAGGACCATCAATCATTTACAACTGACTTTTTTACTTTGCATTTAACATCTGTTGTAGAATGGGACTATACAATACCACCCTTAATGCTGTACAAAGGCAGAACATCCGAAAATAGTGATAGGGTTAAAGCAAAGTTTTTCTGAATATGCTCCCTTGGGTTTCTTTCCCCTCCTGTTCTTAACCTGAAAAACAAATGTAGCACACTGTGTAAGAGTTGTGAGGTAAGTCCTGGACTTAGAAATGTCTTCTGTACTCTTAATCTTTTGAGGAATTGAGATTAAGCATAGGATAAGATCATTGATTCAACTTTAGTCCCTCTGTGAAGAGTGTGGTGTTAGGTAGTGGTGTCTTCTTTTTTAGACCAAAGATATAGTAAAGTAGGATAGTAAAATGCTCATCTTTCAAACCACTGGACCTAATGTTGAACCTTCCTACACATTCCCATGCAAACATGTCTGTATTGTCTTTAATTTTGGTTGGTTCGTTGATTTGGTTTGATTTGGGTTTTTTTGCAAAAAAAATGCAAAAGTCAGATCAGGACCACTCCAGCTATGATTATACCAAAATATAGGAAAATGGAGCATAAATTAAAGATGTATTTTTAAGACCTTATTTGCTGCTTTCTTACCTGTTTTCATAATGGTTCAGATTTTGTTTTCACAGTTTTATATGTGAGATTGAATAAGGATAAACAAAGTCAAGGTCTGTTTTATTTTGTAAACGGGGAGATTATCTAGGCTGACTTGTTCCTTCAGATTTCTGTCACAATCTTTTCCTTTTCTCTAACTGTATTTTTTTCTTCTCTGGTCTTGCAATTTCAACAAGCAAATTAATTTCTTCATGTCTTAGAAGGGGAAGAAACTACTGAAACAAAGACACTATAGAAACAATAAGTGTTACTGAGAAAAGTGTTTGAGATGTAACGAGAAATTGTACGAAGCAGTGGAGTAAGCTGAGTTGTGGAACAGCTGGGACAAAGAGTAGACAAAGAAGGTGATTTTGAAAATAAAGAATTTGGATTTTATCTTTTGAACTAATTGTGCTAAAATTTTTGTAATTGTACTAAAATTTCTAGCTAGCTTTCACCAGTAGCACTGACTTCCTTTTCAAAAACTGAACAAAAAAATCACTGAAGTTGCTGTGGTTTGCTCATCTCAATCTTCTGGGTGCAGCAGTGCACAAAACTATGCAGGGTGGTCATTTCCTGATGCGGGTCTTGGTTTTTTACTAGCTAGGCTAGAAGCCAACGTGCTATTGGGATACAGAATAAAAGTATTATCCTTAAATATATAATGATATCATCAGGTTGAGATAATAAAGCTTTTGCAATTTGTTTCAGTTTGTTTAGGCAATAACTGTTTTCACAGTACGATAATGCTAAAGATCTTTTGATTGTTTTGTTTGTTTACAGTTATCACATACATAAATTATCATAAAGTCTTAGAGAACCTTTGAACCACTCTTGAGATTTGTATTTTGTTTCTGTTACATAGCATTTATAATTGCTTAAGGATGGAAATAAAGAATTTTTCAATTACGTTATTGCTATAAACATTGAAACATTTACAGAAGTTTTGATGTGAAACAGAATCAGTAAAAAGATCTGTCCCTATAGTGGAGATGCAATGCGTACTTCCTTGATATTATGATATGATGTAGATAAAAGACTGAACAAAATATTTAATTTGCGTGAAGGTTTTAAACTGGATCCCAAAAAAGATTTTAATTTACCAGCAAGTATATGACATATTTTCTGTGTAAGGTACCTTAATTTTCTGTATTTAATGTGAACCAAACTGATCTGTGTTACATAATGACTCCAAACTATTTTTTAACTTCTTAAATCAGTGCAGAATGTGACTCATAATGCATAAATACATAAAGGATATTTTTTTTGGTCTTCTATAATATGTATTCTGATATATTAGCATAAATTACATATTCCAAGACATGAAAACACATGCAGGCCAAATCTCACGTTAAAGTGGATGCCTCAAATGGAGCAGAAAACATTAGAGTTAAAACTTCTACATTATTCTATCAGTGAGCATCAAGCTAGTGAATGCCATAGAAATCTCACTAATGGACACATTCTGGCGGCTTGTTGCAGATGTTTGATGAATGAATTGGAAGAGAAATCATATCAGATGTAAAAATGCTTGCCTTTTCATTCTGGATTTCGTTTCTGAGCACTCTGGGGTTTAGGGATTTTGTTTGTTTATTATTATGGATTTCTGTGAAAATCAGATATTAGGATATAATGTATAGGCAATGGTTTGAGAAATGTGGCTATAATATTGTAAAGGACTGTTTCTGATGCTATAAACTATGAAGCTCATATTGAACTCCCATAGGCAGACAGCCAAATTTCTATTAGGATATCATAACCATATAATCCAAACTGTGTACATCGATTATTGTCTACAACATTTGCATCTGAGTACTGGAACCATTCCATAGATAGACACATTAAGGATGTTTATTATATCTGCTAAAAAATATTGTGGAATAATTTGAAAAAGTGAGTTAAATATACTCTCTTATGCAAATGTGGGTGTTTTAGCCACGAAAATAAGAAAGCCTCTGTGTTACACTGCTGCATGATAGTAAAACAGCTCACTCCTTCTTGTACCCTTCCGGGCGAGAATTTGTCAAAACAGAATACTTCGCATCCTTTTGTTTTCAGTAACAATTGGTGTATTAGGTGTGAGAAGAGTTTAGATCTGGAGTTACTAGATCATATACTTCTGTAAAAAGTGTGTATTGCCATTTGGGTACTCAGGCAAAGACTGGACTCACTATGGAGCTATTGATGATAAAACACCTGTTCCCTTAACCTCTCAGAAGCCTGACTGCAGGGCTGGATCAGCACAGTCTCCTCGGTACTTTGTTTTCAAAGCGTGGTTTCTTCCCCTGCATCTCCAAAGCATTTGAAGCTTTTCCTTGCACGTTCATGAATTCCTGAACCTGTTGTCCAGGAGCCCCATACAGTTGTGTCAGTTGAATCCATCTGATTTGGTTCCTGATTAGTTTATTTTATTGTCATCTTTGGCACTAATACAACTGGGGCAGGAATTTTGGCAAGGAAAAAGCTCGGGAAGAATTTTCCTTAATAACTTTCTGTCTTGCTGTGCATTTTAGGCTGGTCATCTTATTCACTGGTCTAATCCATGTATTATAAGTCCAAATATTAGAGGTAATTGCTAGTATCCTTTTTGTTAAAGAAGTGATTAAAATCAAGGGCAGTTAATAGGATCTTGCAGGAAAGTGAAGAGAATATGAGTATACGTGTTTTTAAATACTGCATTTCTGCAAATAGCACTGTCACTGGACATTTTATGTATTTGTCTAAAATATGAGATTTTCTGATGTTATTACAAGAAGAAACGYGACAGTATTCTGTATGAATATTCAGTTAAATGAAACACATCTATCAGTAGGACCAATTTTACATCTTCTGACCAAACAAATATTTTTCTGCTGGGACAGATGACCAGTATAAGCTGCCATAAATTAGAAGTGTTTAAACCTCCTTTGCCTTCTCTGTTGAACTTCTCTGACATATTTATTTGTGAAATGCAGTACTGTTGACTTTTGTGCTGCCACTTCACGCCAGATGCCAAGCATGCCTGGTCAACCTCATCTGCTTGCCAGCACTCTGGGGATGAGGGTATGGGACAGGTTATGAGTTGCTGAATGAATGACAGTTGACGCATGTTGCTCAGACACATTACCATATATTCATTTTCTGTTTGGGCCTCTGATTCATGCTGTCGGCAGATTACCACGAACATGGGCCATGTGACAAGGTAGCAGGAGCAGTAATACTTAGTCCCCTATAATTACAACATGGCTAGATATGGACTTCTGGAAAACACTGACTTTTTTGGTTTTTTCCTGGAGAGAATGAATATCCTTGGTCTGAACACAGACCAAGGAAAAGAGTGTGAATACAATGCAGTTCCAGGTATTAACATAAACCCTTCATCTTCAGAGAATTACAAGTTACCAGCTGTGCTCTTATCAAAAACTCCCTTCTTACTACTGTTATACTTAGAAAAGAGGAGTGCTGTTATTTTAGATGACAAAAAATGCTAATATTGTTGATATTTCTTATTTTTAAATCACCTTAAATCCCCAAATAATACATATTTTTCAACTTTCATGAAACATGTCCAGAGGATTATTAATCCAGATCATGCAGCCCTTGAAATGATCCAATAAAATCTAGCAAAATGCAATTGTTACATTGTATAATGTTTTTCTCTGCATTTTGCAGTAGCCATACAGAGGCAGTTATAGGGAGGAATGGACAGCACAAAAATCAGTATGCATACTGTGGATGTATTGCTTTGTGTATTGCTTTTATGAGTTGAAATGTGCATATTTATGTCCGTAATTCTGAAAATGTGAGGTTCAGTGTACAATACATTCATTATGCAGTCTTAAAAGTCCAGTCCCTAATTTGAAGTTTGATGTTAATCAGGAATTTAGCTTAGGCTGAAAATACTTGGCTTGATCATTTGATTCTGCATACATTTAGGAGAGCTGGATGTATGATCAGGGAGGCAGCTTCTGAGCCAATGCAGTAAAGGAGATTAAATAGCTGGTGTCATGAAGGGTGGGGTTTGATTTCCTAACCAGGTATCCCTTCACTACGTGTATGATCATGGACACCCCTCAACACGACATGAAGAAGCTGAAAATGACTCTTGTGAATCTGTGGGGAGACACATTTGCAGAACCCTCTGCATACTTATGTTCATATAAGCAGTTTTCATAGAATTGCTACAAAGCCAAGAAACATTTTTTTTAGCACTCAGTATTGCCTGGCTGATGGAGTGGAGTTAGCAGAGTACTAATTGGGATGTTTGACATGAACTGGTAAAATACATTTGTATTTTTTCAGCATCCAAAGCACAGATGGCCTTACTCTGCATCCAATTCCTGCCAGTAGCATATAAGGATCTTTAAAAAAAAAATAATGGGCATAGTTCTTATAATTAAGAGCTGTAGATTATAAAGTCCCGTGTTTTTATACTAACATGTTGTTAAAAATGCAATAAAAATATTTAGCATACCTTTTTAACCATCATTTCATCTTCAGGAATTTAATTTCTTAATTTCTTCAGAGTTAATGAATGTCAGTTACTGTCAGGTGTTCAAGATATATGTGTTTTATGATTATCAGATATACACAGAATCATCTCTGACTATCCCGTTTCTTCTTTTTTCCTGATCATTCAATGCACTTAAAAAAATTGTATGAAAAAATCTRTGAGTAAACAGGATACTTTTTACTATGGGGACAGAGAAACCGTATAGTTTTCTTTTGCACATTATGTGTTATGATGCCAAAGTATGCAGAATAGAAATACCACTGGCATTCTAACATTCCATTGTATGGTAAAGTACATTTGCTTAAAAATAGGAATGATAATTTATTCTAAAATATTGTGAAATCCTTAGAATAAATAAATCAGCCGATACTGCTTAACCCAGCCCTAATCAGTAATAGGCTGCAAAATAAGATAAAGGTTATTAAAATAATCCTTTTATTGAAAGAGAAAATTAGATAAGTTGTGCTGATTGACTCTGAGGCCCTCCTAGGGACATGTAAAATGAAGAATAAACTCAACTTGATCTAGTCCAAAAAGCCTGAAGAAATCCTCACAGCTGGAACATCACCACTAATTACATTTCTGCTTTTTGAATATATATTGCTAACTCTTTCCATTCATTTATAGGGATGTTATACCCGTGATTCCTTAACAAAACTAAAATATGCGATCTTTAAAGGATGTATTTTATATATTYGCTTTGACAGCTGTAAATTTCACTTACATTCAATGAAAATTCTTGAAATACCGCAAGAATTACTTGTACAAAATATGTTTTATGTAAAAAAACAACAGTTTGGCTGTTTTGTTTTTTCTCACTGAGTCAATATAAATTTCTTGCTCCTGGGCACTCTTTCTCCCCCCCTCCTTCACCTCATATTCCCAATTTCATTATCCCTTTCCAAAGTGTTTGGCCACCTTGAGTGTCCTTCTTCCCTGTGTTCTCAACTTTCTATTTGCTCACTACTAGATTACTCCCTGTCTCTTGTCAAGTCATCTCTGTTTCCAACCCTCCATGTCCTTTTTCCAGCCAGCAATAGGTTCCTTTTTTTCCCCCACTCTGTGCTGAGAGATAAATTGGTTTACAAGGTATCAGAATAGAAGGGGTATCATTGAACCTTGGAGAAAGAGCGGTCCCAAATGTTGTGTTCAAGAAGCGATTCTCCATCTGGCTCTAATTTGCCGTTATGGAGGCAACTCCAACTGCAGTATGATCAATGATCCTGTGCAGTAGTGAGTAACAATCTGTAGAGACTGCATGTTCTTTAAAATGATTAAAGAAATACTGGAAATATATTGATTGAACTTTTTTTTTCCGAGAAGAAAAAGCATCAAGTTAGTACATTATGTTTTCAGTGGTTAAAACCTCATAGAATTGTCAGTATATATGACTATTACTTTTGGTGGGAAAGTCTTGCATCTAAATCTACCTCCAAAGTGGACACATAAAACAAAGTTCTTATGTCCTTTTATTTCTGTGTAGTCCTTTACGTCAAGTGAGGGTGTGCATACTTGGAAGCCATGCCACTTAGGAAAATGTTCTATAATGGTAGACTTGGTATATAGATGCATGAGTTCTGTAAAACCTACTTGCACAAATATATGTGACAGCAGCAGGGACAAAGCCATTGTGCGTAAAGTGCACATCCAAGAAACTTACTCTTAGTAGCTGTGCTCCTTTCCATGTAGGTTTTTAATCTTTTAGTCATATTTCATTATTAGAGAGTTAATATTCCCAAAGTCCTCAGGTAAACATACCAACCCAAGAAGCAGAACTCAGTGGACAGCATTTGCAATGGTACTATTAACTGTGAGACCACCGGCCTCTTCAAAGTGTTACAGAAATGTTAACCAGTGAGTCAGTCTATTTGAATATTTGATATTCCCCCTGATTTCCAGCTGCCACAGCTGCAGATGTTTTAATTTCAGAGTATTTGGGTGTCCTGGAGAACTGCTGTTTGCATAAAAAGAAGAAAGTAAATTGTAGCTTTAAAAAAAACTTTGTATGAGTTAGTTTCAGTACATTCCTTTTATAGTTGGTAACATCCTTCACAGTCATCTCACATTGCCCCCAGTTACATGCAGGGTGAATCTTGAATGACCAAATCTATAAAGCAGCCAAATGGTATGGGAATTGGGCAAGAGGATTTTGTTTGTTTGTTTGTTTGTTTGTTTATTGATGTGTGCCTGAAAATATTAAATATTTTTATTCAGGACATGGGACTCTTTGTTCTTTTGTGTTAATATAAATCAAGAATTACAGATCAATTAAAATAGAAGGGCTTCTCACGCTTGAAACTTCTAACATCAAGGAAGGTGAAATATAAAGCTTTGTACTAAAGAGTGTTTGACAACATAAACCAAAATAATATTAAGCCAAATGGAATAGATTGTTTCTGCAATGTAGAAAAAATGTTTGCACCAGATTTATGGTAATAAAAAGTGGAAGCAGAATCCTTTCATCATTCAAATGGTAAGAGTGAGCCTGTGTTAGGATGTCAGGAACAAATATATGTGAATATTTTGCAGAGAACAGAAAAGCCTCAAGATGCATTGCAAAAAAAGCATGACATGATTACAGAGTGGCAGTAATCTGTATAGTATTTTCTTTTTAGCCAGCTATTATCGCTTGCTTTCAAATCCTGGCAATATCAATATTCTCCAGTTTGATTGCTGACTGGTCCGAACTTATCCTACTTGCTTTTAGGAACAAAGACAAGAGAATGGCTACCTCTATTCATTTATTATTGTTTAAATAGCTGTCACTGCTTCCAGGATGTCTGTTTCCATGTTATCTGGTGAAAGAATAAAATAGAATGGCAACAAACCAGATACAGTGAAATATGTTTGTTGTATTTGGCCCAAACCAGCTGCTGTTTACAGATAAAATCTAGTTTAAACAAAACCAGGTGAATTTTGGAAATTGAGGAACAATGGACAGAGTGGTTGTAGCATTTACAAATATTTTAAAGATATGTGTCACATTCAGACTTGCCTATTATGGTGATTTAGTTCATATGTCAAGACACATATTCATCTCTGCCCAGATACTGTAGAGGCTTGGGTAACAGCTTGTCCTATCCTTGTTTATTTGTTAATTTATAACATCTCAGTTCCCAGCACAAGCCAAGGCAGGCCTGGACACTTCTTTGTTCTGCCTTGTTCTTTCTTTTTTTCCCCTCTTTCTTTTCATTGTTGTGCTCCCCACTCTGACAATAGAGTTGTAGATTGACCCTATTTCCCCTTTTGCCCTGACTTGTCTTCTAACACTTCCTTTGATGTGTTTAGAATGAAAATACCAAATCTCTGTTTCCCAGCAAGGGCTCATCATTTTGCAGCTTCACTCTGCTAGTAGGTTGAGAGGAGCATTAGTAGTTCCTTTGCAGCAGTTTCAAATATTTTAGGCTAATGATTATTTGGAAACAAAGATATCTCATCCTATTGAGCAAAGAGGGCTTGTACAGGAATGAAAGATTTTTAAATGTTTTAAAGGGAAGAGGTCGTATTATTTTGCTACTAAGATATGTGGTTATGTTTTAATTGGCTGTGTTTACAATGTGGTTTTTCTTAAAAATGCATTTTTTCAATATTCCCTCAATCATCGCTTATCTCACATCCACAAATATCCACGCTTCCTGTGTATGATATGTACATTTGCTCTGTTTCAAACATACTCACACTCAAAGTTTATTTCACATGGGACATCAAGAAAACAAAGTCACATCAGTCTGACTTTTTTTTCTGAGTTGACATTTCATTAAAATAAGTTCACAGTAAGTTCATCTCTCTAGTCCTACCCTTCAGTGTAAATTCGTTTCTGTTATTTATTATAACATAACCGTTTGGATGTTACTTTGAATTTATTTCATTCATACCTTTCTTGAGTTACTTTGCCTGTTGCAAAACCTTGCCACACATTATTAAAAAGTCTTTGCAAACTTCGTGTTTTCAGCATGCACAAAGTACAGCAAGATTAACATTAAATAAATTGTAAAGTAGTAATATAGTAAAAAAAAAATGATCCCTTGCTTAAATTCTGTTACAAGGCCTGTATGAGGAGCTTTCTGTATCTCAGCAATTGTATGGAAAAGCAGTTTTTCAGTTAATTAAGGCTTATGGAATTTTTAAGTGGGTCAGTTTTATCTAGTATATTATAAAATATTTTGATAATTTGAAACCTAAAATATAAGTAAAATTCCAAGTAATCTTAGAAAGTAGGAGGTCACTGATCCATTTTTGTGGCAAACCTAGAGGAAAATTATGTCTTCTCAGTTTCCCTTCTCATTTATATGAATCAACTTCACCATGCATACCAGGGATTCGACTCTTTCTTGCTATATCATGCAAGAGCAATACCTTCACTGGAACCACTGATATAAAGAAGTCTCTAGCCAAAAAAACTTAGGGATGCAACACAGAAGAGGCTTTTTAACTTTTTGTTCTTTTTTTTTGGTTTTTAATTTTGGGTATAAATCATTTCGGGAAGCCATATTTGCGGTGGAGGAAAAAAAGGTGTTCAGCTGTACAATAATATTGTGTAGTGTTTATCAATCTATTTTCTGGCCAGTTTTGTTTAAGTTTTGGCTTGTTTCTTTTGATTAATGAAGGCATAACAATTCTGACAGCAGTTTGGAAAAAAAGCATTTGGTAATAATTTTTCCCAGTAGAATAGGATTTGAGAAGTTGAATTAAGCTAGTTTTCAATACCCAGGAAAACCTAATTTATTTTTTCTAATGACGTGGCAAATATTTCTATAATATTTTGAAAGTTGGAAAGTAAAAACTCATATTTAGGGCCAAATTTTAATGTGTTACTACAAAATGACTACAGAGCTAGCCATGCTGCTGCGGGGGTAGCATGAGGACAGAGGATACGTCCACAGAGTACATTTTTCAGAGCCTGCCTTGAATCTCAGTAAGGTAGATAGGAAACGGTTCAGTAATCTAGAGCCAGTTTTTTCTCAGCACTTCATAACATGACTGGAAAACTTAAATACAGCTGAAAAAATCCTTTATGACTCTGAATGGTCTGAAGTTCTCCTTGGTCAACATCAATTCCTTTCAGTAAACTTAACTTGGAAAGTTTTTGAATGAGGACTTTATGAGAAAACAGTAATTGTGGCATTAATTGTGACAAATAGGGATATGGAACAGGGTCTTACTCCTTGTGCGGACTGTTTCTCAGCCTGCGCCACAGTGAAGTAGGAAGAAGAGCATCCGTGTTAGGAGTGATCTCACCAAAAGCAGATCTTTCCATCTGAGCTGGTCATCTTAGGCTTCTCTTTCAGTCAACAGACACTTATAGAGGAAGATTTGCCTCTTCCAGCAGTAGATGTCTGTGAGAGTTCAGATGGATGAGTACCTTTAAGTGGTGTCTGCTTCTTTCCACTGGCTATAGAAAAAGCTAAGTGGTACCAGCCCAGAAGCAGATGTCCAGAGGCCTGTTTGAGTATTTCTGTGGAAGGACATAGTAGGAGAGGCTTTTACTTTAACACTAACTACTGGCCAGCATGACAGAGCTGGTGAAGAGATGGGACAAGAAATCTGCACCTGAGCATGGTTGATAGGGATTGCTTCCTTCTAGAGGAATGGTAATGGGGACTGTTGGAAAGAACTGGGACTTTGAATTATGGTTTTCTCATCCTGAGGTCATCAAAGCCTACACTCCAGCCTTTTGTTGCTGCAGATATCAATTTTCAGGGTCCTAGACTATGTCAATTTAGGAAGATACTGCACTCAGACCAAGAATGAGCTCTTTTTAGGCAACTAGGATCAACTTTCATATATAATTCTAATGTACATGATAGAATAAATGAGAAGTGCTATTATTATTGAAACTATAAATAAATAAATAAGTAAATAAAAATTTTAGTACCCCAAAACATATATAACTTACAATGGTCAAAGCCAAAATGGAAAAAAAAGCAAGTCTGATAAACTCCTTTGTAGTCAAATAGCTGTGCAGAGGTCTGCATGATACCTAGAGTACATTCTGATGTGCTTATATTATACTGAGATATATCAATGTGTCACTTAATGATTGAGCCCTTGGTAAGAAACGTACATATAGATACATGTATCTATATATATGTATAGATAGTTTTCCTTTTGAAGAATTCAGATTAACATCTGATGCAAAGAAATTGACCTAAATTTCTGTATCATATCAACAGTAGCTTAAAAATATTTCAGAAAGTAAAAAAAAAAGAAAGAGGAGGGGAAAAAACAAAAACAAAACACAAATGAGGGTACTGAGGTTCATATTAATTGTGGGGGGTTTATTCTTTTTTTCACTTCTTAATCTGTTCACAGATTATCTATGAAACTTTAATCATAGAAGTCTTCAAGCTGAGCATGTTTTTCCCCATTGTGATGTCAGAACTGATCAGATCTGATCGTTACAAAGATCCCACTAAGGAGTTCAGCACTAATTGTTAGAAGATGTCCATGCTTAAAAAAATTAGGCCAGTGATTGTTACCATGCTGTTAATTTCATGTACTGTTCAGAGCATGTTTTAATTGTGGGAATCAGGTGTACTTTCTTGATGAAAAATGTATTGAGGAGCTGTAGTTTTTCTTGGTGTTGCAAAATCTTCTGAGCTGTAAGTGAAACCATTAGGAACGGGAAGGGTTAATTGTATGGGGAGTCTCGTATTCAAATACTTCTCATATACAAAATATATGTCATGCTAGAAAATATTCTATTGTCAATCCAAATAGAACACAAACTAAAATGAGATAATTGGGAAGGTGCCCATAAAGTCAGTCTGAATATATTATCACAAGTATATGTGAGATAATATTTGTTTTAAAAAGATTCTATGGCACTGTAAACTCAGTCTCATTAGAGACTGCATTTAAAAGGCTTATAAAGTTACTCATTAATGTTATCTTGTTGTATCTCCACAGCTTTTTCATTAAAGAAAATTCAGCAGAAAGCATTTTCTCCTGATAGCAGGAACCAATTTGCAATAAATGTTCTGGAAACCACTAGGGAAGCCATTACTGAGGTCTAATAAAAACAGACAAGCGTAACTTGTTCTATATTTTTGTTTCAATCACATACAGATGAGACCCCGCTCTCCACACCAACCGCAAGAGACAGCCTTGACAAACTTTCTCTAACTGGGCATGGGCAACCACTACCTCCGGGTTTTCCATCTCCTTTTCTATTCCCTGATGGATTGTCCTCCATAGAGACCCTTCTGACTAACATCCAGGTAGGCCTTTTTGTAGATCAGCTTAAAGGGATGGAGAGGAGCCAGTTGCAGATTTGTCTAAATTAATAAAACCATTCTAGCTTAATCAGTTCGTAAGATTATTTGGATCAACTAATTTACTGAAACTTTCTAGTAATTTAGATTTTAAAGGAACCACTGCAAACAAATGAATTTAGAAGCTGTCAGATACAGTACATAAAAATACAGATTGTATATTAAACCACAGCAGAAAATTCAATGTAAATTACATTGGTGTGTTTAACAACATTTGTTTTCAATGCTCTTTTTATTACAGGCTAATGAAATGTATCTTACTGTTTAACTTTATCTCATTTACTAAACAGAAAAACAGTTCTTTAATAAACAGTTATTTTAAATTGCTAGAATGCCAAGGTGGAAATGATATTTAAAGCTATTTGAAATGTGTCTCCCATAAAGGCATTTACAAGAAGCACTTCTTTTATAAATAAGCTCATTTCACTTAAAGTACTGTCTTCAAAGAATAGACTTCAAAGGGTATTACCAAATTTTATACAGATTTCCTATTCGGTAGTCACAATGTCTGTTGTGTGTACTGTAGAGCCGTGTTCAAATATTTTTTATAGTATGCAATAGTACATAGCTTGAAGCCAAGTTGTTAGTRTTTCATATTAGAATGAAGGATTTTTTTTTTGTCCACAAATTCAGTGATCTTGTATTCACCATATGCAAACTTTGCAACAATATGTTTGTTTGTTGCATGTAGAAGTAAAATGATAGTGCCAGAAATAATGCAGCCATATTGCATATTCCAGATAAGCCTTGTCTGGGCAGCTACCAACTTCTAATGTATTTGTCACCGTATATTTCCTGCTCATTCCTGCAAATACATAAAATCAATTGTATTCTATCCAGCAAAGGATATGACGGAGTAGGGCCAAATCCTGCTCACTTTACTGTCTTAAGCAATCTCATTAAAGTTTATGGCACTTCAAAATTGTTTTATGAAAAGTATATGAGCCATTCATTGGTTGTGTTTTGAGGTCTTATAATGAAAAAATTACTGATATTTTAGAATTAAATATTACTATCTCTGCCTGGTCTGAAAAAGCATATTTATGATTGCTTTTTGCTCTTCTGAGACTTAGCATCTTAAGTATTTAAATCATGATTCAAGGTAATTTGACAACGTTTCTGCTGCAATCTGTAAAGAACGTATTTTTTTCTTAGGGCAGAAATACAGTTAGTAATGTTTTAGCTGTGCATACATGTACAAAAAAGTTCTTAGTAATTTTTTTGACGAATGTGTGCACTCAATGTCTCTAGACAGCAACCTAACGGGCAAAGCATTCAGCATCAACAGGTTAGCTAATCTCGTGATTGAATATGAGAGTGCTGCACTACTTCAGGATAAATGACCAGGATTAATTTGCCAAGAATGCATTCAGTTTTGTTTTACAGAAAATGTGAATGTGAAATTCAGTCATTACTTTTTTTTTTACATACCCTAATCTTACCTGAGTGAAAAGATAAAACAAGAGGCAATGTCGTAAACAAACCAGAATTTTTTTTATGCCTTCTCTCATTGTGCTTTTGTACATGCTGCCATGAGATTCCATATTATGACAAATCATCTATCAGGGTAAAGTGGTGGGACTGTCCTTTTGGATTTTCTCATTATGTTTCCACATCACATTACATGGTTTCAGTAGATTTCTAGAAATCCTTTCATAATGGTATATGAAAGGCATCTTCTCCCCTCTCCCGTGCCCCGGATTTAATCTTTATCAGGACGACATTGAAAACCACTTCATAAAATAAAAAAGAAATAAAATTAATTTGCTTTTCCCATCTGTGTAGGAAAAGTTGACTTTAAAAACAGTAGAGTATATTACAATATCATATGGACAATAGTGGCAATTTCTTTAATCAATGCCATTTAAAATGGTTTCCATATTTAGCTGCTATTGCAATGAGAGGGGGCTACCCCATTCTCCCAAATGAGTTAGATACTGTGATGCTAACACTTTCAGAATTGAGTTTTAGGTATTTGACTACAAGATGGCATCTGTGGATAGAGGCGATTCTGTACCATGGTCCCTGCTTACAGTGTAATTTGTGACTTTGTTAGGAAATGCATAAGCGGTACCTGAAACCCATGATGAATTTAGTTCCTKAGTTAGAAAGACTCTTGGCACTGAGTAAATTCCTCGTTGCTGTCCTTTGGACCAGATGAATTTTGCATCTCTTTCAGCAGAGGTGTGGTTTCAAAGGGCAGGTGGAGCAGTGTGATCCCTCACCATTCTCTTGTTGCRGCAGTGGAACAGGTCTAACTTTCTCAAAAAGATCATCTGGCCTATAGTCTGTTCCCTGCCTTAAGTACTAAGGTGCTTTGGAAGCAGAAAATAGCAGAAATCTAGCCAATGGCTAGGTGAGTGGATTTGGTAAACACTGTTCTTTMCTCCCCAGGGTCATGCATGCTGAAAATATGGATGAGTCCTTTCACTGAAAGGGTATATGTCTTGCTTGTGAAATGCAAGTGTACATTGTTGTTAAGTCATGGGTCTGGGGAACATACATGACATGCCACATGTGGTGCTGGAGGTTGTCTGCATTTGAGGGATATGATCATCACAGGAATACATAGGCAAGGAGCTTCTGGCTACACCCATGTGCATGGACTTGGTGGTGGATATCTCTGCCGTGATCCCCTTCTGTAAGTTCAGTTGTRTGAGGTGCAGGATCTGAAGGATTTGGATAATACAGACCTTGGGGGCCTCCAAAAAAAGTTGTAGAGACTGTTCTGGATTAAAATAGAACAGGATTAGGGTGTTGTGTGGGCACTATGAGCTCTAATTTTGACCTTTGCCAAGGTAAGAAGGATGTTAAGCCTTGTCATTGGGACAGTGCTTTTGGGTATGTGAGCAAAAATTTCTAAACACTTTTGTGATTTGAAAACAAATGTGGTATAAGTCCTGCAGATGCTGATGAGTTCAGGTGAACTTGTTACCTTACTGTACTTCCATTGTAGAAGTTTGAGTCATCTGTTAAAATTGACCTGTGAACACAAGTAGGTCTGTTTCTTTCACCCATACAAAAGTTAAATGGATAGCCTCTGATCATGAATTCGTAATTTTAGGCAAACCTTAGACAAGCCTATTGGCTATTGCTGTCACCAGGCATTGCTAGTTAGGTTTATTTCCTCTGTGTACCATATATATGGGTTTTTTTACTTCTCCATATATACTTACATAAACAAAATACAATGTTTAATTATTTGTACATTTAAAAAGAAGATAATAACAATATGCAATACCTAGAACAACCAGTGTTGTTCTTGCTGGGGACTGCTGAAATACAAATAATAAACTCTAAAAAAACATAATTAAGCAAATGCACGCATTAAAAAAGGAGCAAGATTTGGAACACATTTTCTTATTTGGAGTTATATCTGCACATCTAAAAGGAAAAGAAGATAAATTTCCCCAGAGAACTTAATCAAGTGATATGTCTGTTTCTTCCCAATGTATATTTGCAGATTTCTTCCAGATTAAATGCTGGAAGTCTATGTGCAGCTGCAGGGAGGATGAAGAGTGAGGGAAAGTGAATCATAACAAAATGCTGTGTCTGTGCTAGTATGAAAGCTAAAGATGTGTCCATACCCCTCACATGAGTTCATCTTTTTGAGTCATGCCCCAGTTATGCCAAAGTATGTTACAGCCACAGCCTTCCATGATACTACAATATTCTTGGGTAATAGTAATGTCCTTTCAAGGTTTTAGAGTCTGAATCTTTACTGTCCCTAAGCTGAATTTCCATTAATATCTAAGGGATGATGTAGTTGCACCGTGATAGCTGTATTTTTCTATCAAGACTGTATTGTATTGACACACTTTTGTTGCTAAATATTTTTAAAGAGATACCTAAAATAATTTGTAAGTATCACATTAAGATTAATAAAAGAAATGCATGGTTACAAACTAAATTCCCCTCTGAAAACAGAGAAGACTACTGGCTTTATTGATGTGAGTCTCTTGCACTGTTACTGTCTATGGCTAAATACCAATAAAAAAATACTGCTAAGAGTGGATAAAGTAAAAAAATCAGAGTTTTACTTCACGTTATTTTATTTATCTTCTGCTAAAATTCAAGAGAATGTTTTTATTTTTCACAGAAAGTGTTAATGGAAAAATGTCATTTATACTTGTGTAATATGCCTTTATCTGTGATAAAGTATTCAATCTGAGATATTAAGAAAAAGTGTCTTTCAGGATTCATCTTTAGACATATTATAACTATGTTGTCTTGCTCACGGTACTGAGTCACTAGTCAGTTATAAATAGCAGATATTCAAAAATTAACATGTGGAGTTAACTAAAATTGCGTGTATTTATATTTTTTTGTAAAGCCTTTCACTAGACACTTTTAATGATGAGAGCATACAAATGATATATACCTTCCCAACTAAAAGAGAAGCAATGTTATTTGGAAGTGTTTTCAACATGAGTAGCTAATACTGCAAAAGGAAGCCTCTCAGCTATAACCCTCTGGAAGCTGGGAGGTTTGACTAGGAAAGCTTCCTAGTATGCATGCCTTGATCTTCTAGTTTTCCTTTTTCACTCAGTGTGGGCAATTGTTGGAAACAGCATATGATCTTCTAGATAGACTGTCAAACTAATTAGCAAGGTCATTTTGATGTCACATATAAATGTAGCTAACTAAATTCTGCTAGGTGGAACACACACTTGTAGATGCAGCTAGAAAGAGGAGCTTCTATATACCTTCCCCTCCACCTCTTTCTAAGTAGGCAATACATTATTTGCATAATTTAAAAATAATGATGAGTAATACTGGTTTTAAGACTGAGTTGAGGTTTGATATATGTTCCGTTTCTGTAGGATCATGAGGCTGCCTTTATGTGATGGTGTTTTCGGATGCATCAGAGAATGAGAAGAAACTCACATGTCATTTTAGCCTTGTATTTGGGACAGTTATAAAGGATTTGTCAGTGGAAAATACTAAAACAAGTTCAGTAAAGTAAACAAACCAAATCAGAATGATCTATAAGTCTCCAGGGAATAAAATGTGCATTTTTGACATTACATTGAAATAAAAATTAAGAGTGACACTGAGGAGAAGAATGGCATGCCATGCTTAAAGCCTGGCTCCAGATAGAACCATACTGTATTAAAAACAAATCTGGAACCTGAGCATGTTCACTACAATTATCATTATCCAGCCTCCATAACATCTGACCTTCCCTAAAGGGAAATATTTTCTTTTTATTAATGTCCTGTGTTGCACTGCATTTCCCATTGTCATTGGCAGCATATTGATTTAATATCAGGTTAGAGGATTAGCCATAGCACATACAAGTTGGACATACTGTATTTTGTATAATCTTTTGCAGCTGATCCACTGGGAGAATTAATAGAATTTCATGCAACTCTGAAATTGCTACTCCTGTTCCAAGGGGCACTGATGATTTTTTTAGATGTACTTTTGTAGTTTTATTCAGCCACTTCTGCACTGAATAAAGGGAGATATTGAATGTTTCCAGTATTTTTGCATTAGTGCTGTCATTGGCAGCAACAGCACTTTTGATATGCATCAGTTTGGCTCTAGCGCAGATTTTTTTTCACATTGAATGCCTACTGATGTGCACTGATTTAACTTCTAAAAATGAAACTTAATTTTGTGTAGCTTATAAGTAGTCCCTAGTGGATCTTGGCTCCAAAAAGCTAATATTTTTCAGACATAATCAGCAGCAATAGGTAATGTATTACCATTAGCTATGTTAGCAAGTATAAAAAAAGGAAAGGCTGGGGGAGGAAGTGTGGTGAAGAAATTCAATAGAAAATGTAATATTCTTTTAGCAGCTTCATACTTTGCAGCAATTCTTAATATAAAATTAGAGACATCAGTGTTACACTCTAGTGTTATTCTCCATGTTTATTCATAATGATTGTTTCATATTTAAAGAACACCAAAATATTGTGTTTTGTCAGCCAAGGACAATAATAGTTTAATAGTAATTTATTTTAAACTGCTACTGATAATACAACCAATCAACACATTAAGTGATGCCAACATTGGCATCTTGCTAAATAATCTCTAGGCTTTGCACTGAGAGTACATCTTTCAAAGATAAGTCAACAAGAGCAATCAGAGCAGAAAATTAGAATTTGGTATCTTAGAATTAAAATACAGCTAAACTAAAGTTTTAATTGGGGTGATCTAAAAGGGCACTTGATGTAATGATCTCTTTCATTTGTTACTAATTGTTTGCTCCTGATGAAGAAGAAACATGTACATGAATGTAGTTGAATTGAGTAAAGATGGCAGTTGCTTTAGCAGCTTGATTTTGTTGTTAGACAAGATGGATTATAAGAATTTGGGAAGAGGGTGTTCGCAGCTTTAAACTTACTAGACAATACACTTTTCATCAACAAATACTTTTCATGTAATTTCACTTGATCTGGTTTATTTATGATTTGGATGAATCACATATTCAAGTAAGTGATGAATAGGAGATTAAAACACTCTAGAGTTTAAGCATAAGGCAGAAGAAGGTATTGATAAAAAACTCCTACTTCAATTTCTTCCTATTTCAAATGCACCAAATGTAGGAGAATATGGCCGTGGAAAAGGAACAGAATTCAAATGAATATTAACTTCTAAAAATTAGATTATATAGACTTTCCAAATATTTCAAATTGTATTTTGCTTTGCATATGTATGTAGATTTTTATATTTTGCTTTCTGTGTTTTTCTTTAATAGTCATTCAGGTTTAATATTCAACACAAAATACCTTTGTGATTTTGCTATTTTACAATAGCATTTGGCTCTTAAAGAAAACTGCTAAAACTTTAAACGTATTTGTAAGGACATTTGTTGTGTTACCATTGTTACTGTATTTCCAAATGTGGTTCTGTACTTATGTAGTGTACATCCTTTTGGTGACCATCTGGGCCTTGCAGTCAGAAGGTGTTGAGTTCTTTTAGCTTGTGTGGACYTTAATAGATTGAAGTGTAATAGAGCTGCAAAGCATTAAGCTCTGAACAAGACAAGACTTGAGGCAACAATTAAGAAGGAGGATGAGGAGTATTGAAAATAACAGGCTCTGAAAACAGAACTAAAACAGGCGTTTGAAGGACACAAATTTTAAAGCGGTCATTGACACTGGGAAGACTAGTGGAGTAAATGTGCAGAGTAGCACTCATGAAAAATACTTTTTCTATTTCTCAAGTATCATCATACTGGCTTCTTTTTCCATTCTTTTTTTGGAGATATTAAAAAAAAAAAAGTGCAAAAACATGCAACCCAGAATTCAATTTAGGAAGTGTGCCTGAGGGGTGACAAGCCTTATTTGGGAGTGGGGCATCATGGTTTTATGTCTGTAGCACTCAAACCAGGTCTTGTGTGTGAACCTTATGTCTGTTAGCTGAATGCTTTCCTAGCAGAGCCATTGGAGAGTACTGTTCTGTCTCTCTTGTTGGCATTGTTTTGCTTTATATCAGTAATTAAATTTCTGTTGGGTCAAATTATCTCTATGGTTAAGTTATCAGGAGTTTTGCCTAGGATATAGGAGAGTTAGTTTCATATCCATGGAGGTTCATATATGACTCTCCATGCTTAATTATCTACTTTATTATGATGGCTTCAACAGGAGAGATTCAGGTGTATACCTAAGAGCCTGATGGCTAGGCTTCCGGAAAATGGAAAAGGACATTTGCATGTTCATTTATTTCAATTCCATTTCTCCTTCTGTTTTGATGCCCAGTCTCAGTGTCCTAACTATCTAGTTATTATTAGTATTAAAACACTATTACCTGTGCCAGGATCATCCTATTTCCTTGCAAAAGAAGAAGGAAGTTTGAAGTTGAAATTCTCAAGAGAAGTTTAGAATAGTCTGAATTATTATTTCCTAATACAATAGCAACAGAAAAAAAAGGTAGAGTTTATATCAACCGTCTCAGGTCAAGAAATTGAGAGATGATTGTGTTTTGTTTTCTGCTGTGAGATAATAAWTATACAAGATGAGGGAATGGACTTGTTAAAACAGAGATATATCTTCCTGCTTTGTGACTGTCCTTTGCTTAACATCCCAATATACCTATCATCTGTGGAAACTATGAAATATGTAAGTTTTTGAAATTAATGGTAATTAACAAGGATGAGGAGCAAAATGGCGAGACTTAAAAAGAGAGTATCTGCTTTTGCTAATTTCCAATGGGGTGAGTTTGAATTCTGTGTATGATGTGATTGTAAGGCTGCCAATTTATCAATTTTCTTAAGAAAAATAAACCTATCCCTATACATTTTTCACATTAGTTATATGCACAGTTAAAGGTGAGTTTGTGTTTTCTGGCAAAACTTGACTCCCAGCTTTTTACAGATTTTTGTCCACCTGTTAAAATTAATTCCAGTTAAAAATTGCTGTTGATAATTGGGAGGCTTTGATCCTGTGACAGAATTATTTTATTTCTAAAATCTCACATGACTATCAAGGAAAAATAACAGTAGTTAGTTATTATGTCAGCTGTTCTAACATTCTCCAAATATTATCCAACTTTATCTTTGAACAGGGTCTACTAAAGGTTGCTATAGACAATGCCAGAGCTCAAGAGAAACAGGTCCAACTGGAAAAGACAGAGCTGAAGATGGAGCTCTTCAGGGAACGAGAACTGAGGGAAACACTTGAAAAACAGTTGGCTGTGGAGCAGAAGAACAGAGGTATCTTGATTAAGCAGACATAAACACCTTGTAATTTATTTCCTTAGGAAACAATTTTCTATCAAACACCTGTGTTTGATCAAAACTTCACCTCCCTTATATCATGTTATGTCTCGGCTGACTGCAATGAGGGAAGTTTTATAATCTGCCTGATTTTGTATAGGATCTTCATGAGACTTGAAGCAAGGACCTTCCTTTTTCTCAACATTTTTCTTGAGTATTGCTTGTTATATCAATAATACAGAAGTGATTATAAATACCGTAGGTGCTGTTACAGACATTTGCGGGTCGTGATCATTAGGGGTAGCTACTTAATACAAAGACAATTTACATCAAATTTAAGAATCTGCAAATTTTTAGGAACTCTTTTGTGTGTTCTTATAGTGCATATTTAGGCAAACCGTATGTAATAAATATTAAGATAATATGAACTGTTTATAATGCATAGAAGATAAAAGACATGTTTGTGGAAGGAACAGCTAAAAAGTTCTTGATGCAGCAGTAGCATTGGTAGCACTTGTAGCATTAACATCAGCCCACTGTAAAATACACATTAAAGATTTTTAAATAATTACATTGATAGTGAAGGTGAGACAGTTTGCAGTGATTTGCATTATGGGCATGTTTCCATCTTTCTTTATGTGTCCATTATTCTGTCTCACCCTTTAATAGTGTCTGATTACTTTGCAAGGGACAGTTAACCTCTGGGACTCACTTGCTGTTTAACTCAGACCACAAGTCAGATCTGTATGTTTGCAGGGCTAGAGTTACAACTCTCTCCTTGTCTGGTTTAATTTTCTAGGAACTACYTAAATAGAGAATTCCAAGAACAATTGGATTCTCAACCATGTGAATGACCAATGTCATTATACCTTTAACTAACATGCTAGCAATAAGTACGTAAAGTAATCCTGTTTCATGTCTTGACCCATTAAAGGGTAGGACTATCACATCACTAATTATTACTTTTTTAAATTTTGAGAATACATTTTTAAAGACAACTGCTATTAACAATTATCACAGCTGTGCAGTGAATCATCTCTTTGCCTGTAACTGGCCTATTCTGCTCAGTACAGTTGTACTRCTTATACTTTTAAAATAATTTTATAAAAGAGTAAAGTGATTTGCTTAGTCTTCACAGCGTTCTCACAACTGCTCAAATATATATTCCTTAGAGTTATGCAATCATATGCACAATAGAAAAGATTGGGGGGACCCATCTGACCTTACTTTAGTTTTGCCGTCTGAAAATTAAGCACCTCATTTACATTAGTAGAAGTTCACTTTTTGGTCAATAAAGAAAGATATTGTATAGCCTGTTCTCAGATAGGCAGGTGGGGTCAATTGCACCACGAAGACTTCATTCTCATCCCTTTAACTCCAGAGGTCATGGAGTTGGCTAGGCTGTACCAGACACATTTGTTTTGAGCAGTTAAAGTTAAGCAAGATGAATTTTACTCAGAGTTGTATGTCAGAAAAGGACATGGGATAGTCCCTTATTTTGTTCAGGTTACTGAAATAATTGACAATACTGTTTTTCAGCATGATRCATTACCTGCTTTTGTATATGTATTCCTCTAATGATGATGCACTGGGAGAAGAGTCAGAGCAAAGAGGAATAGATTTGAACACTTAATGGTGGCATGCAGCAAAGCAAATATAATGAGGATGACTATCTCTGCTAGTGGATGCTTTGGTACAAAAGAAAGAAAAGTGATGGATTATTCTTTAAAATGTACAGATCGAAGTGAGAGAAAAAATAAGGCCAGGTTGTAATTATTGTGAAAATTTATTCTTCAATTAAAGGTAGAAAAATGCATAGGGGCTTTTACCTGTTATTAGTTTTCCAGATAGCAAGTGTCATGTCTTAAAGAAAGTTTCACATGTCTTAATGAAAACATGAGCAAGATGGGAGAAGTGTATCATATCCCTGTTAAGTGAACAGATACCGTATGAAAATACCGAAATACACTTAAAAGCTACAGCTTTTAAAACAGAAACACAAGCCACTGTGTCACATACAGGTCAAACCTTTTAGGTGAATGGGATCTTCAGCATTAGGCAAAATCTATCGATCTTTTGCTCGTGATGTTAACACAAGTCAAATATAATTTTCTTTAGTGGCTATATATATTTTTGCCTTTTTTGGAATGTTGGATTCACTGCTGCTACTGTATGTTCTACAGAGCTGCTTATTTACTGTACTGTTTCCTTTCTTCTTTTTAAATTTTCCAATTAGCGGTTCCTAAGGCTGTAGGATGTGTCTCATCAAGTGGTGAAAGTAGGATAATATCTCTTCTGTGAGCAGCTACACAGTAAGGGTTTRCTAATTCTGGCTCTGACTGCTGTAGTCACATCTACAATGTGTCAGCCATGATGACATTTTAATTCAGAAAGCAACATATGTTTCCTTCTCATTTATTGCAATCACTTTCAAAGTACTTATAATGAAAACATTAAAACCATGCAATGATTCAAAATGTATTTAGTGTAGCCTTTGTGTAGATGCTCGATGTTCTTTGATAGTATGAGCTAATTAGCCTGTAAAGTAGTTGGTGTTGTACAAAATGAAAAAGAACCAAAATTCCAAAGTCTTGGATGTAAATTATGTAGTTATTCTGACTACAGGATATGTGCTTATGTTAATTTTGTGCCCGAACAGTTCTGTATAGCAGCACAAAATATCCAAGTTCATCTAAAAGGTGGTTCTTCCTAGCATATAAATTAAAGAGTAATAACAATGACAGTTGCCTTTAAAAGTTTCATTATTTGCATTTTGGGAAAGATACCACCATCGCAGTGTGCTGTCCATGGGGAGTATGAACTGGTGGAAGTATATTTTTATATTTTCCAGCATTCATCCATAGGCATGTACCAGAGGTTACTTTGGAGTGAGATACAGGGCTAGATAGATCTTGGCATGCAAACCTGGCAGCCCCTACTATCTGGGTTTGGTAAGGATAATTCTTTTGGTGTGCATGAAGAATTCTTTAGTGAGTAGTTTAGCAGCTAATTTTTTAGTTAGTGTCAAAATGACAGACCGTCCAGGAAAGGATTATCTGGGAAAGTCTTAGGACAAATAAGCTTTTTGCTGTGCTATGTAAGAACAGTTGGGGTGTGGTGGAGGAGATAATGCTATGCTCTACAACTTTACATGATTGCTTCAGAGGCCCACTTTGGTTTTAATGGAGTAGAAAAATTGGTTGACATTATCCTTTTCCATCAGGAACATAACTAGTGATATGTTCCTTCAGTTAGGAATCCTGCAAGTCTTACCTTTGTGGTTGTTAGTCTCTGGTACCATAGAAAAGAAAATTGTGATGAAGTCCCATGCTGAACATGCCATCCTTTTCCTTACACGGTTTAAACTGAAGAGATACAAGGAAAACATTTTTTATAAATTAGGAATTTCTATGCTTAATTTCAAAATACTCCTTTCTTTACTAATATTTCTCCTCACATCTGACAAAGCATAGTAATATTTATTTGACTGGAGGATCCAGAACCATAAAAGATGTGCTGTGAGTTCTTCAAGGTTAGATGGCTGATGGAACAGGCGCCAACAGAAAGCAAGAAAGAGAAAAGGGAAAGACAAAAGGAAAATGTGGAAAAGAAATAAATATGGGGAAGAGACCAGGCACCAAGAGGTCGGATGGCTTGCAGGAAGCAGAGCTTGCAGGGGAGTTAGAGGTCTCAGGGCCTTTCCCCCAAGAAATGAGGGCCAGAGGAGGGTGGGGGCTGCCCAGGCACCCAAGCAGGTGGGTACCCCATGTGAGAGAAGCTGCAAGCAGGCAAGAACTCCATCATTCYGTGTATATTAACTGTGCTACGGGAAAGAGAAATGGTGAAATTAATTCTGAAAAACCACCTCACCTCCAGAGACAGAGGGTTATCTACATCAGATTATTCAAAAAGTACATTCCATTGCTGGTACCGAGGTTTTCTGATTTGAGCATTCACAGATTCACAGCTGTTTATTAAAAAAAAAAAAAAGTCACTGCCTGATATCACCTACAGTTTTCAATGCTGTCATACAGAACAGTTGCTCTTAGAATATTCCAGCGTGATTCCAGCAAATTTCAAGTAATTTAAATGGGTATTGTGCAATTAATCAATTTATATGAATGTTGCAGTTGTAGCATTTCTCAGGACTCTTAATAGGTAATCATGCAGCCAAGTTTCAGATCCAAATTGGAGCACACTGATGTTATTTTCTTTTCCCAGCAATAATTCAGAAAAGGCTAAAGAAGGAAAAGAAGGCAAAGAGGAAATTGCAGGAAGCACTTGAATTTGAGACTAAACGACGAGAGCAAGCAGAACAAACACTGAAACAGGCAGCTTCAACAGATAGTCTCAGGGTCCTAAATGGTAAGAAGCCAATTTTTGCCTCTGTCATTAACTTTCAATTTAAGTGCCAAAAAAATCTTGTTATATTGAAAATTTATAACATGATGGGAAGGGAAGAAAAAGAAAACCTCTTTTCTTTCCTTCATTCAGGTGATACCTCTCTCTTTATTGCTTTGTTACTTTATATAGTATGTGCAAATAAACTCACTGGAGAGAATGTTCAAACTAGGACAATTTTATSTTATTAGCTTGAGAAGTCAATTTTTTTTCTTCCTTTTTTTCTCCCTCCCTTTATGCTTGAAAAATCTATTGCTCATTAATCTTCCTAGTCTAACAAAAAATTGTCCTGGCCTCCAGTCATTGTTCAACATTAAAAAAACTGACAAAGGTTGATTGTATTGTAATTCAGCATTGGAGTAACAGGTTGTAAAAAGGGCTATAAGAATCAAATGAAATATGTGTCAGTCTTACCTTTCTGTGTTTCTAGACTCTCTGACCCCAGAGATAGAAGCTGACCGCAGCGGGGGCAGAACAGATGCTGAAAGGACAATACAAGGTAGGAATTTGCAAAAGGCTATAAATCTAGATCTTGCTATATGAGTTTTTCCTCAGCTTTAGACTGCTATTCAAGCATGTAGCCTACCATCTGGGCCACATCAAAACAAGTTCAAACAAGGTCAAGTTCATCTTGCTTGTTTATAAGAGAGAATACATTCTGTGCTGATAGATTTTCTTTAAATTAATAGGTCATTTCTGTTTATACAGAGCAATTAAAGAAGAATAATTAATTTGAGGCAGTGTTGGGTTGAATCTCAGACATGCTGAATGCAGTTTTTTGTGAATATGTGTAGTTTGATTTGAGTTAATAATGTTTTTAAAGGTATATTTGAAACATCTTGAGCCTTTTAACTGTACAAATGGCTAAACCTAATGGGTAACATTCAAGGCATGATGAGAATTTCATAGCTAATAGTCAGTGGCAGTTACTGAAAGGTGTGTTTCAATAAGCTACTCTGAGCATTAACAATAAATAAGCTGTTTATTCCCATCTTGGATTTTTCATTTACCACATCCCATTATTTACATTTTAATAAAACAAATCTGCTGAGTAAATTTATACATGAAATACTAAAGAGAGCTATATTCCTTCCCCTGTGAATCTAAATGTATATATATATTGAAAACATCAAGATATTAGTAAAGAGAAAATTTTAAAGATAGTATTTATGTTATAATATCTATTCTTGCCAACAGGCTAAATCTACCTACATGAGTACTAAACAATAAAAATAGCAATTGTTTTCAATTGTAAATGAAGGTGCATTTTTCAGAGGCAAGCCTAAAAGGATTAGCTCCAGTAATCACACTCAATTGCCTTTATTTTACATTTTGAAGTCAATCATCCTAACAGTATCATTTGACATCTTCTGTGTGTTATTTAATCACATTTTCTAACTTCTAAGGAGTTGTTACTGGTGTGCCACAAGGAGGCTGTAACAACAGAATAAAAAAGTCAAGGAGCTTTTAATGGATTGAACATATAAATACCAAAAATGCAATAAATTCTTATGAAAGACAAACACATGTATATAAACAAAGACATTTAAAGCAAGTTATGTCTGCAAAGTCAATAACACAGAAGTTGGAATATGCCAGATTAAATGTTGCCTGGGAAGTGGATATATGTTATGAGGTCTGCTATCCCAGAATCCTGCCTTCCTTCCCGTGAAATTTATACCTTTTTCAAAGCACCATTTGTCATAATTCATTTGGTAAGAATTCAACGATTATGTCGTTTTGTTATAACCCAGACATTGTCTTTTTTTTTTTTTTTGGTGCTAGAGCAGACTTCTGATTTCTTGGGAGGCCATGCTACTGCACGAGTCGCTGCGGTACTTGCACTCATGGCAAACATTAATTACTCCATATTCAGAGCATTCCTGCAAGGAAGTGAAGTTTGGAGTATTCCAATTTGATAGCTGGGAAATAGAGTCAAAGGCAGATTAAAATGACATATTGCTTAACTTTCAGGTATCAAGGACCTCATTTTTCAGGATAATTTACATTTTTGGCAAATGTATTCAGGTGTAATCAAATCACTGTTCCTGTTGAATTCAGTTTTGCTTATAGGCTGAAATATCAAGCTGCATAATTATAATATGAGCAACACATAATTTTGGAAGTATGTATTCTAAAGGATTTATCCCAAACTATATAGGAACATCACTTCAGCTTTTGAACAATGATTATACRTTCTTTCCCAGCTATCCTCTGCCTACTGTTGCTCATTTCGTATATTTCCATTTTTCCAATAAATGAAGTCAAGGATTTACAGGAGACATTGTCAGTCATGATGACTTTTCCTTGATTCAACTGTCCAAGGTGATGCGCATTAAAAACAAAACTAAAATCCGCAGATGATTATTTAATTCAAGACTGGACCATGATGTTTTCTGATTGTGATACTGAATCATATTGCAAAGGCAGCCTTATTCTGACATTTCCTGTATCTACTTTGCAGTCTTAACATATAACTAAAGTAGAGGGTTTTTAAGAAAAAGGAAAGAAGCAAGAAATAGAGTTGTCATGTCTCACAGTTTAATGCATTCAGCTCTATCATCATACAGCAATTCAGAACTTTTAGATCTACCACAATATATAACCCTACAACACAAATGTAACTGTAGGAACATATTGTCATTGTAAATCACTCATTATAGGGGTGACAGGCTTCAAAAATAGTTCAAGAAACAGTTAATAGCAGACAAGTCACGCCAAATGTCAGGACTCTTCGTGTGCACTTCCAATACTGGAAGGAGGATTTCCTTTCACCATAAACTCCATTTTCTCTGTGTCCCCCTTACTATGTATCCTTATGTCTCTGTCCCAGTTGCTCCTACTTTCTTCCTCCTCCCTCCAATCCCACCTTTTATCAATTGCTGATCTGACTCTTTTCCTTGCTCTACATTACATTGTGCTTTTTTTTTCCTGACTTCACATTCTTCCAGCATTCTATTCTGAACTCGGTTTCATGCCACCCTGTTTATTTCCTTGATTACAAGCTCTTTCTCTCTCAGTGACCCCCAGCCCCCTGGCTCTGTCTGACCCTTCCTGTTGCCTGCTCCTCTTACCCAGTCATTTTGAAAGCTGCATTGACATTCCCTGTTACCAGCCTTCCCAGTTGCAAACCACATCTCCATCCATAGCGTCTGCTTCCCCCATCTCCCTGTCAAGCTCACATTCCCTACTGGTTTCAGTACATTTCTTTTTCTTCTTGTGCATCTGCCTGGGTATCAGGGAGGGAAGCACTGAGAGCATTCTGTTCGTATTTCAGTATTTAGCATGTCAATTATAGGCAGGAGTGAGGAGAAAGAATTGCAGGGAAAGAACCACTTCCTGCAGCACTGGAACAAAGCATGCTCAGTACAGATGGGACCCTTTACCTGTAAAACTCTACAAAAGCTTTCCAATGGATGAAACTTCTTTCCAATACTTTCTTGGATTTTGTTTGGTGCAGGAAAGACGACATTGTCACAATTACGCAAAATTTCAATTGTGTCCTTATATTTTATATGTAAATGATATTTTGTATACTCTAGTATGCACTAGAGAAGAAATATTATATACAAATATATATTATATKATATCATTCTATATACAATATATTCCATAATAAAGAATATAATAGCACCTCTTGCACCTTCTGGGTTCTGGGGGAAAAAATATTTACTAGGGAAATACTTTCTTACTCCTCCCAAAAATATATCTGTGTCTCAGTATCAAAGTGTGCCTGGGGTAATAGTCTTTTAATCCACAATCATTTTTCAATTTACTGTGTTGAGCATGCTATGCAGTTCTATAACTGAGCAAACAAAGGTAGGAAAGCTGCAGTGCTCTGTAGGGAAGTGATATAATTGAAATACAAAGTGTAATTTCAGCGTTTAAGAAAATATTATGCAAGAAAATCATAATTAAAACTAAAGATTTTGTTTATTATTTATTATAAAGAAATGGATACTTGTCAACTTGACGTTACATTTAATGTTGCTATTTTTAAGTATCACTTTGAAGAGTAAGGAATAGGACTAATTTAAGTGTAGAAGATAATTGCATTTGTCAATAAGGGGGTATGTTCTGTTCTATTTTTTCGTTGTGTAGCACTCATTTAGATTCACTTCTACTTCATGTAAAGTCTTTTGTAAAATGGGAACAATAATAAAAAKAAATTTGAATATGAGACTATAAAAAGAAACAATGCAGGGTATTTTAGGGTTGGGTTTGAGTTTTTTAAATACCGAGTAGATAACAGTTTGCTGCAATATCCATAAAATGTTAACAAATAATCATAATTCAAATACGGGTCTCAGATGTACTTTTGTAGTTTTTTAAGAGATACAAACAGATACTAAGCTATTAGGAACTGGTGTAGACAGTGGTTTTAAATGTTTTCTTTGCTTCTGTTTAAAATAATAATAAAGCAGATTATCCTCTTCTCCATACATATTGTAGGTTCACTAGATGCCTATGCCTAGCTCCCAATCCGGTTTCCCAAGACCCCCTCATCCCACACAAAAAGGTACCATACAAAGACAATGTTTGACTTTTATATACTGTTTTGTTACCAGACCTCTTACTAAGCACTAGAACAATGACATTTACTGCCGCTTTTACTTTCTTATTTTCATTGATTTTTTTCTTCTCCATCTGGTTACTTACCATGTATATGCCTGCCTACRTTATTATTTTTTCTTTTCCTCTACAAATCCCACATTCCCAATTTTCTGTCTCCCAGTAGTTTCCTGCCGAAGTCCTGTACCTTCATTTTCATGTCATTTAAACATGAATCCCTTTACACATTATCTAAAATCTTCTAAAAGTGTTCTAGTTCTGCACCAACTTCCCCATTGACCATTCTTTCCTTGTCATGCTCCTGTCACGTGTTCCTTTTCCCAAATCACTCACAAATGGGTTTGTGCTTTGGTCAGAAASCTATCCTGATAAGAACAGAAAGCTTAATCAAATTTTCCCTCTCTCGTGCTTCTATTTTTTTGTCTTTTCAATTTATTTCAAATTTACTAGCAATTGCGTCAGCTTTTACCTCTTCTGCTTTCCTCCAAATATTTTCCAATTTCTACATGCCATCATTCCAGCTGCTCCTGAAATCAGCTCCATCATTTTCTCCTGTCTTCTCACCCTACTCAGTTCCCTGAATTCTCAGGCCTATCTGGTTTTTTGTCCCAAATGTCTATTTGTGTTGCAAGAGGCCCTTTGCATTTTGCGTGTCCTCAAAATTTTCCCATCCTGCTGCACTCTGAATCAGTTTTTTCCTCAACTATGCATTCTCCTCTAGCACAAATTTTCTTTTCCTTGTCCATTGGTCAAAATTTCATACCTCAGCTTCTTATTCTTCTGCAAATATTATTTTTTTTCTTCCAGCACGTTATCAGCCTTTCTCCAGGTGTGTCTGTTATCTACTCTCCCTGTCCCTTAGCAAAATGAACTTGTGCTTTCTAAGCCCTTTCCTACTGACTTCTTGTCTTTAGTTCTCCACCTCTTCTGAAGGCTCATATTAGCAATTCAGTTAAGCGTAATGCTAAGTGGTTTCAGATTATGTAAGAAAAAGACCCACTCAGCTACCATGCACACAAACCTTCCAGGGCCATCTGTCTTTTTCCCCTCGCAGAAAGGACAAGGCAGGAAATAGAGATGTTGAACAGATCCAGGAATAGAGAAAGAAAGCAACAGCAACTCAGCACACTTACTGCATAGTCCTGTATGAACCTCCTTGCAAGGCCTTTGAAGTCTACTGAAGGAGAGCAAGAAAGAAATTATGATTTAAATTTGCCCATTGCAAGAACCTAGTGTGTGCATTTTGCTGCCCAAATACGCGGGGAAAGCTGCCCTGCAGCTGCCCTCCACATTAATAAAAATTGCTTAGATACAGCTTCAGTCATTTGCCTGGAAACCTAACCTAAATTGTTTTCTGCATTGGTTTGAAACTTGTTTAATCTATTTTTCAAAAAGCARAATCCATTGTAATAATCTCAGGAACTGGTAGTCCTTGATTCTTTCTTGTTATATTTGTGTTTGAAAGATGGCTATCTGAAGGACTTCCACACTGGAAAGGAATTTTTGGTGGTTCTGTGAAGCTACTGCACACAGTTTCATTTCTGATATATAAATCTTTGAAAAAAATGTGTGGAAATGTGTGACAATATTTTTTATGATATCAAAAACTTTATTGGAAAAGGCCATTATCAAGGCTGTGAAGTCAAGCATTCCAAAATTAGGAAATGGTAGAATTAAGGTTGTCTTCTGCACCTTTGTTCAACTGTCTTTGTGTATGTGTCATGATACAATCTTTAATTACATGATTAGATACTGTATTTTTCACAGTACCTTGTCTCATTCAGTGCAGGGGACAAGAATGTAAGTGAATAAATGGATATCTATCCAATATCAGTGGTCAGTGTGTTTTCTAATGCTTTATATAATCCTTGGCTTATATATAATACTTCATCATTAGACATCATGCTTTACAGAAGAGTTGTGAATGATTATCTAAAATTTCTTTCACATATTAAATCTTAATTTTGGCATTTCCTAACAGCTGAGTGCTTTGCGTCACTGATGTCCTAGGTAACCATTTCCTAGGGTTGCCTTCTTAACAAGTAAACTACAAAGGCAGAACTTTCACTGTGAGACAACATCTGAAAACAATACGGAACTGAATCTTAATATTCAGAGTGATAATGCTAACCAAGTAATTGATAAACTGTAATACCTTAGTATGAGCAGTGTGGTCTAAGGAATGATCATTTTGCTATGGGAGTTTTACAGATACTTGCTGAGATAAAGAAAATTTTGGGATACATTTCACACTCTTGGGCACAGAATCTTCCTTCCATTTTTCTTGCAACCTGTATCACTTCTAACCATGTCTCATCAAGCTTTCTTTTTCTTGATTCTCCCTCATTTCTGGTCTTTCTATCAGTCTTAATATCAACTTTCAAATTTTATAATCTCTTTCTTGACCTTTTTTTTCTCACACCTTTCCAAGCAAGTTTCTTTTTATATCCACTCATAATTCCAGTCTCTATATTTTTGATTTCATATGGCTAATATCCTTGTGAATCAAGATCCAGATGTCTTCAGACATCGACTCATAACATTCTATCTGTATGCCACATGTCCAGTTACTTGTCAAGATTTCTCCAAGAAACCTCGGATGACTTTACTTGACTTTCTTATCCTTTCTGTGTTCTGTCCCCCCTCTTTCCTTCTATTCTCAGCCACTGGGTTCTGGTTTTGTCTATTAATACGAATAATTCAGTCCCCCAACTTCAGTCTCAGTTATTGTCAGCCAATCTTTTTTATTACATTATTTCACAGTGTCTTCCAGTGCCCTGGTTTCTGTGTTTCTAGCTATGCATTTAACCAGTCTCAGTCACCCCCCCAGTCACATTTTCTGTCCTTATTTCCAATTCCAATCGCATCAGACTTCTTGTCCTAATTTCTGTAAATCTTGAGTATTTTTATGAGTTCATGTTTGTAGACTTAGAGAAGATTACTGTTGGCTGCTAATCATAGATAGGATACATTTTCCAGTGCACGACTACTCTCAAATTAACTAATGATTTTTTAAAAATAGTTTTCAATATCCTCAAATGACAGGACATCTATTTCTTTTCTAGGGGCATCAGTTCTCTTTGCAGCACATTTAACTAAAATGTCTTCCCTTTAGTCTTTTCTTCATTTATTTTGCTCATGATATTGACTGTGATGACCAGCATCAAGACCATTTCTTTTATCTGTAGAGTCCTTTAAATAATTGCATCTTTCTCCCAGAGCTTCTATCTCCTATCTCTGCATTTCTGTCTGTTCCTTTCCATGTCTCCTTTAATCAAAAGCAATTCCATTTGCATCCATAGCTGCCTAAAGACAAGGTCATCCATCTGTATAATGCCATGTAAACCAATGGCCATATGTTCTCTAAAGTATTAATTGATTAAACCTAAGAAAAGCACCTGATTCTTTACACATTTTACCAGGATTTTTCTTGCCTTTTTTTCCCTCATTAAAATTCTTGGAACTGCTAAATATCTGTCTATGTATATCAATTGTAAATTCTCCATTCTTATTCAATTGATATTTGCTCATCAGTTATTCTGTTTTTATCACTGCTTAGTAAGTAATGTGGACTTGTTGTTACTCATTTATTATTGCATGGGACTTCTAGCAGAAAGGTGCTTGGGTTTAGTATAGAGCCAGAATTCTCAAATGGATGTATCAGGTCATTTACAGAATGAAAATGCATTTTCATTTTCCCATGTGACATTCCTTCTTCTGTCGACCCATTTTAACACTGTTTCAGCTTCCCCTGTATTGTTGCTTTCTCATTTTCTTTCCACCTCTGTTTCACCTTCCCCGCTGCCAAATACTGCTTCTGAATATCCCAAATATTTCTTAATGTGTCACTTCCTTGACCTGCAAGGCAATGTGTGTGTGTGTATGATCTGGAGCCATGTGGCTGCTGGTTGACCAGGTGGCTGACTAGRAGGCACATGCATTCTGAGGGATCAGTGACAAGCCAGGAGATATGCATTTCTGCTGGACATCTTGTTGCTGCCTCTTGGCAGCTGGGCAAATCAAACAGTACATGATGCTTCTCAGCAGCTGATGGGCCAAACAAATGGTTTTTCAAACTGCAAGAGACCCACGGCCCACCTGTTGTGCAGGCCTGCTATAAAGGTTGAACATTTCAGCAGGGAAAAGAAGTCAGGAGCTGGAAACAAAGCTGTCAGAAGCCTGGAAGGCAAAGGGATTTTTTTTTTCTAGATATGTTGAATAACTGCCCAAGGAAACATCTGCTACTTAGCTAGGCTGTTTATGGAAACAAACAGCTGACTATTCTAGACCCATAGAAATATAAAAAGGTTCTGTGAAGCAGCAATGACAAAAGAGTGGACTGTCAAACAAATTGATGCATTGGTGAAAACGTGCACACTGTTCAGTTTTAGAAGCTGAAGGGTAGTGAGTTTTCTGCATTGCTCTTCTCTTTTTTCATTCTTATGCTCAAAAGAACATTTATTTTCAGACCTAGTGGTAGTCTTAAGGGGGAGAAACTGTTAGTAGGTTAGTGTCTAACCCTCAGTGACATTTAGTGGAGCTGCTTTACTAACTCCCTTTGGTTAGTCCACCTGATTCAATTTTATTTTTGTTCAGTCTTCATAAAACATTTGCTGGTTCAACACTGCTTCTATTTGCAGTAACACATAATGCTTCATTTTCCTTCTGATTAGTGCCTTAAACTTCAGCTGCTTTTTGACTTCAGTGTGTAACACCTTGTATTAATGTCAGGGTCATGCACTTATTATTCATGTGAACAGTGCTATTCACTTCAGTGAAATTATATACATAATAATAAATAACAACATTAATCTGTGTGCACCACCTTGAATTTCATTACTGTTGCAGAAGATATATCTCTGAAAATAGGTTCTCTAATTTTTATACATTTTAGAAAGAGCTTGCCTCTCTCTCTCTGCACACTAATTTAAATATATTATTTTATTTCCCCTAAGAAGAATGAGCCTTACGAGCTTTCCCAGCTCACAAGTTTTAAAACCACTTGTTTTACTAATTTTTTTTGCTTGGGAGACTATCCAATATAGTTTAGCTTTTAAACCTACATTCTGTAGTAGACATTTAAAACGTGTCTTGCTAGTTCATCTGTCTTCTACAGTTGATATTGGAATACTAGATGAGGAATTAAACATTTATTTTGCTTCATATTTCATTGACCGTGGATAAATACCGAAATTATCTTACAATGGATGGAAACCAAACAGCAATAAGTATGTTCCCTATCCCCCTGCCCAGGAGTCAGCACTTTGGCAGGTTTTCAACCCAAGCTAATCAATTAAAGACAACATTGATTAACTTAAACAGAAGGTGGTATTGATTGCAGGCTGTAACCTATAAATAGACAATTGTTTCATAGTGTTCGTAGGTCATTGTTAGCTACACCTTTAAACTTCAAGGTACATAATCCTGTTATCTATCACCCAAAAAGAAAAGGAAGGGCATAGAGTTAATACAGAGTTGCATATACATTGCAAAGTACTCTTATTCAACTGTCTCATTCAACACTTACACTCTTACATAAAATTGTTCACATTTTATTTGAAATTGCTATCTATTGCAATTTACGTCTCATTTTATAGCTGTATATATATGCAGCTGATGGAAATCAAATATGTTCCTGACTTTTCTACTGAGATGAATGGTTAATCAATCAGACTTTTTTCCAACATGGTACGTTAGTTCACTTTTAAAGGAACTATATGTAAAATTAATGACTAAGCATGAACATAGTCAAGTGGGAAAATTCAGAACAATAAGAATATTAAAAAAACCCCACACTGCACTCCAAAGAGGCTATTAACACTTTATATAGAATTCTTTTGACTTTCATTTTCATTCATCCCACATATGCATATTATTCAAAGAGGGAAGGATAGGATGGATGAATTCTTACCTAACAGATCCTGAGGTCACCCCAGTTCTCTTGCTGCCTGGGAAGGATGGGCACTGCAAGCCACCATCCTACATATTTTTGTTTCCCATAAGTACTCTGTTCCCTTTGTCTTCTCCCTCAGAAGATAACTGAAACCTGAAGAGGCAGGTAAAACATACATTTCTAGCACAGTCTCATCAGCTAAAAAACAAGTAACTTTTTCCCTTTTAGAGAAAGAACTAAAATACTTGACTTTTTTTTTTTTTTAAACAGGATAAAAAATTGATTAAAACAACACCATTTCARTGAAATTGTGTTTCTACAGCCTATCATGATATGGATATAAATTAAGTGGATTTCTAGTTTGTTCACAGCTGAACTATAATCCTGGTCATTCTGAGGCTGGCTGAGGAGCTAGATCTGCTGCCTGTAAGCTGTTTATCAATGTTTGCCTCTACAGTGTGTAGAGAGCTGTCTCTTTTTCTGTTTTTTTCCTCAAAACATTTACTACATCTTAGACAAATGCTGGAAMGTGGCATCACATCACGTTAAGATGTGTCATAAAGAATATTGTTTCTTGGCATTAGTTTTTTAAACTACTATAAAGATTAAAAAATTCCTGATGTTTGTATATTATACCCAGATAAAGGAATTTCATCTTTCAATATTAGCGTTGCATTCTTCTATTGAATCATTAAGACCTTACCATCAACAGATGTCAAAATATTTAATGGCTTGAGATTTTTCTAATAGATGCAGTTCCTTTGTGACTTGTGTGAGGCATGAGGGAGACAACTCTTACACCAAAATAACAGTAATAATTTTGAATTCTTCTAAAAGTACTGTGCTTTGGAGAACTACTAATGCAGACTAGTATCCAGTAAGTTATTTTATCCATTTAGCACACATAGGACGAAATCTATTAGGCAGGGAGATCCATGTCTGCTTCCTGAAAGGTGCTACAGCTTAAGTAGGTAAAAACGAGCATCCAATACAAATTAGATTACAAATCTTGAATTTCAAGTTTAATGAGACTTAAACCATTAAATATGAACTGTAGCCATCCTGTTCAGTGGCCCTTCTTGATGATCAGCCACCATCTGCCTCAAAGAAGAAAAAATTTCTAAGCAAGCCATGWGAGCTAAACTACCAGGGAAGGTCATAATCAATTTCCTATCTCATCCCTGCATGTCTGAAACTCTGAAATGAGATTTTCAGAGAGAAATTAAGATATTCTCATCTTATCATTAATTCTTACACTATTTAAAAAGTTATTTGGTTGTCCACGAGTAGATGACTTGTACTGTTTGAGATGCTCCAGTGCATCTAAGACATCTGCATGAGGTTAATCATGCCTCTGGAAGATCCAGACCTTTCTGGAGCAGCATCTGGAAGCCATGCAGGATATGGAAGGCTGACTCAAATCATACTAGATGTTGAATCAACCCCTTTTTGCTCATTTAGAATGCCTTTGAACATACTACATTCTGTACTTGGGTTATATTAAATGGAAGTTCATAGCTTATTATATATATTGAATGAAAATATATTTGTTGCTGTATTAGTTCTATGGAGAAGGCCTATGCCACTCCTACCATTTTTACACAGAAACATTCATGAGATAATTTCTCTAGATCTTGCTCTCCTGTTATTTGTGGACTAACTTGTATTTAACACAGCATTTGACTGAGATAGGAAAAAGTGAGATATGGCGAATAAGTTCTGGGTGGTTTTTTTATTATTTTTAAAGAAGCCCAAACTCACTGACTTTCAAAAAGATCTGATAATATTTACCATGTGTGACTTAATAGCAGCCCTTTGGCCAAATAGATACGTGGTCCTGGATAGGGCAGCCCAGAACTTTTTTAATATGTCTTAGAATATTCTAGTACTTTCTGTGTTCTTTGGAACATCTCTGACTTCTATCTGTACATTCAATATTAAAATCTTTTCATAGATGCCTCCTTTTTTTTTTTGATTTAAAGCAAATAATTCAATTTCACCAAGAAGCTTGCAAGAGGAATCATATAAAAAATAGCTAAAGAAGCAGAGCTAGTCTTTAGCAGACATTCAACAGAATTTATTTATTGAGAGTGTGTAATTGTTTTCAATTGCTAGCGTAAATAAGTATATCGAAACAGAAACCAAAATCAGGCATCAAGCTGAAGTAAAGCGTGTTTGTGCATAGTAGATCTGGGAAACTGGTTAAGGACAGATTATTCATGAGAAAACACTAATTTTGTAAATCTACAAAAATTAGCTAGTCCAAAATTAGTTTCTTAAATTGTGGTTATTTATTTTCAGAGTATACTTAATCTCTTATAATGTTTCTGCATGAATGTAAGTTTTAGTAAACAAATATTTATTTATTTATGTTACTGATTTCAATTTGCAGGCTTGTGGTCTGTCTCAGATAAATTGTTTTGAGCTCTGCCAGAAGTAACTGGAAATCTACTAGAAATGTTTTCATTGTAATATCTGAACAACTTTGCAATCTGTAATGGATTTAATCTTCACATCAGGAAATACTCCTGTGATGCAGAACAAAGCAATTATCTTTATATCATAGAGGGGCTAAGGAGCTTGATCATGTATATATYGGAAATCTGTGGTATATCAGAGGCTGAACCTAAATCTTGCAAGAGCTAAAATTTTTATTCTGCCCTTCATGTTTTGCCCTCCCTTTTATATGTTCCCTCATGCATTCTCATTGTATAGACATATGGAAAACTAGATGGAATTTACCAACTTGAATATCAGTGATGGGATTTATGTCCCAAAACTCCATGCTAACAGAATACATGGAGCACATCATCTGTGCTCGCTCTGCACTTGCTTAGACTGATGGCTAACCTCTGTGAATATCAGGGTAATGACAAAGTACACCTGGTCTAAGTTTCTTCAAGTGTCCTTTGTTAAACAAAGCTTTGAAAATACACCAACATATACTGCCTAGCATTATTTGATTGTAACTTGATTTTATATGATTACCCCTCACATACCAAGCTGACCATATGTATTCAGCTTTTGTAAAAAAGACCTGACATAAATTCTAGATTCTGGTACTGCTACATAAATATAACTAGTTTGGTTAAAACACCTTGCGTGAAGACATTTCAAAGGTTGGAAGCTACAGTAATGGGGAATGGATTATTTAATTAGTGTAGGTTCTGACAGCTTCCTAATCCAAAGTTATATTGAATTTGTTTTCTTCAGCTTCCTTGTGTACACACAGGCTCAATACCTGATATACTTTTTATTCATAGAAGTGAAGATAAACCAGTACGAGCTTTCTGTGCTTCAGGTGCTGAAAGCATGCATGCTGTCCTTTCAATGTTTCAGTCAAAACCACAAAAAAGATGTAACATTTAATTAAACCTGAGTCATCAAATGCAAATCTGTCCCCAAGTGTGCTATGGTAACAGCAATGTTTTATGTGAAAAAGTATTTAATGTGTTTCTTCTAAGAGGTAAACTGATCTTACGCCAGCAATGGGGCAATAGTATTCATTAAATATTTTGATGTGATCATCCCTGCCTATGTCCCCTACAATGGTATTGAAATTACTGTCCCATTCATGACCAGGTAAACAAAAGTCATTAAAGGAATATAACCAAGTGATATAATTTCCTTTAAAACTTTACACAAATATTGAGGTGAGATGATGACTATGAGATTTTAGTGACTGTGCTGTAAAATTTGCCTTCGATTTATGTGGGAAGTTATATGTGTTCATGAACCTGTATTCGAAACACACTACAGACTCAGGCACCATTCCTGATCTCAGGTCTTGCTGTCAGACTCATCTGCAAATCCAGGCTGCAGACCTCCAGGGCTGTAGTGAGTTCATCTTGTAAACGCTGCATGAGGGTCTTCTTACCTGTGGAGAACAATAGGCACAAAACTATGAGGATGCTTCTTTGGAAGTATCACTCCAATTTGAAGCATTTTGATAAGGAGTAATGCACAAGGTGAGGGGTAAGGCAAAACCTTTCAAGTACTGTGTTTCTACTTGTTAAAAGGGAAGAACCAGTGAAGGAATTAGAAGAGTGACAATTCAAAGAAGCAGACTAGGAAAATATTTTTGCCATACAAATTTGTTTATACAACTGAGACAGAAACTTTAGTAGGTGAGATATGAGGACAAACATCATGTGAATTTATAGCTAGAAAGAGGGATAGGAAAATGAGGGACAGTGACTGTTTATGAGAATAAATTTAGACACTGTGTTGTAATGAAGAGTCAGAAGTTACAAAGCAGGACACCTTGATTTTGAACTTCACTGACAGAGAAGATTAAAAGAGTAGTTCATAGTGACTAAGAGTAGTAGTAGTGGGGAAGATGAGGAGGAATCTGAAGGGATGAATGATTAACAGCTCTGTTTTCTCAAACTAAGATTGTCAGAGCAGCGACACATTCACACAGAGGATCAGAAAAGCAGACTGAGGTTTTATGTCAGACAGAAGGGAACAGGCCTGGAGTACAAAGGGCTGTGTCAATTGTCAACATGGATATGGTGACTGAATTTCAGTTTATGGATTAGACTACTCAGATACGAAGTAAGGAGAGAGAGACAATGCGAGGAAGATCACAGCTCTCAGAAATTAAAACGGAAAGTTGAGCAAGAAGCAAAAAATGTCAAACTGAGAAAGAAGTTAGCAATGTGGAGGGAGAATAAGAAGATCCTAACAAAGAGAGAACTATATTTGAATGCCAAAAGCTTTTTAGAAAATGCTAGTCTAGAAAAGTCTAGCAGACAGACTATGAGGTGCTAGTTCTAATATTTGTTTAGAGAGAAATCATTAAAGACAGGCACATTTAATAAAAGTTTGCAAAAAACAGCTGACTAGAAACAGAATTGATGGTAAAGGAAGAAGGTACTTCCCAGCATTTTGCAAGGATCATGATCATTCATCCATGTGTTTGACACATTCTTAGCAAATTAGGAACATGGACATTAGGGATATTATATCCATGTTGTTAAGGAATAGATAACTATAGGAAGGTTTCATAGATTTTAACTTTTTCTTTTATCAATAATGTCCCCAAAGACAGGATTTTTATAATGAATTATTACAGGATAAGTTTTAGAAATTTTATTGCATAATTTTGCTAAACCTCTGTGGTAGTTGCACTTAAGGATTTTGTTAATTTTAGTAATCAACTTTCAAAAAATGTCAACATATGGCCACATTTTCTCTCCTTGTATATAAAGAGAAAAATCTCTATTTCTGTCAGATGTTATAGATTTGCCACCCAACTAAAATAAGAAATAAATGATATCAAGTCATTGCACTTTTAATATCTGATTCCAGGTAAAAGGTATGTACACAGCAAAACTTTCAAAGGGAGGTGCCTTCAGTTGGATCTTGGTAAACAGCTGGAAGGTGTATCACCTGCAGAGGGGGGAAAGTTTGATATTTTAAGGGTGCCACATAGTCTTCCATTAACTTTAGTCCTGCAACAAGCTAAGAAATATAGCGTGTAAGTGAGCAGATGTTCTTAACAGCCTTCTACAAGTCTGTTTTTGTGAAGAGTGCCAGCTAGTGATTTTCTCTGCTTGTAGAAAACCTGCTTTGTACTGGTGTAAAGTGTCAAGGAGAGCAACTGAAAATCCACCTCTCTGTACTCTGTGAAATATATGTATGTATATTCATGTTATGGAAACAGAAAATTATGTTATCAGATTTGGAGAGGATATCATAACTCTTGTTAAAGCAATCTTTTACTAAAGAAGCTTAAGATGAAGAATAAACACATTATGCCTTGGGTATTGCATGTAATAAAATATGATTTAAATGAAAGATATTGAAAAAAAAATTTCAATTTAGAAACTTGAGTGTATTGTTGTGAAAAGCCTAGTCAGTTATATTTATAGCTTCATCTTTTCACAGGAAGAAGCGCAGGAATTCCTCATGCTTTATGCAAGTACAGTAGGTTTTAGATAACAGGATCAGGTCCACAGTTTGCCTTTCTTAAAACCTACAATAAAAAATAAAAATAAATTCCACCCCCATACAAACTACAAAGGTGAAAAAAATGCTGTATCTTGCCTTTTCCTACCTCYTGTGGCTAGGGACAGAATGCAGACATGCCACAATAATGTTTTTTATTTCTACTGTTCAAACCATATTAATGAGAACATCATTTTGGAGAACTAATTATTTCTATTTGTCTTGTGTCACACTTTCTAATTCCCCTATATTAGCACAGCCAAAGCAAATTAATTGCTTTTCCAGCAGTTGAACCTTGTCCAAGAATGAGCTCACATTCCCTTCCAGTTTTGCAGTTTCTAGGAGTGCATTGTGTCAAAAATTTCTCTTGATACTAAACATAGCCCAGAGAATATCTTTGCAGATTTCTGTTGCTGCTCACTTGATGAAATTTATAAGTTTAAGTGACCCACTAGGAAAGATAAAGTTCTTAGCTGCAAGATTATACATCAAAACAGTTAAAGTGAAATTAAAATTAAATGAATGAATCTCACTGAAGCAAAAAAAGCAGTAATTAATGGTTCCCTTAATTGTCTTCATAAAATATTTGCATGGGTCTAATTTGCATAATTTGCATGTATTAATTAATCTTTCAAAGGAATTTTGTGCTGAGAGAAGCCAAAAAATCTCTTTGTTTTATTTAACATCTAATGAAATATTTATCTTCGTTAATGAACTTCTCATCTTCATTAAAATAAAAATTGCACAAGTTTGTATGTTTTAAATGTTTTTATAATTGAAGTATACAAAAAAAATCTCTTCAGACCTACARTATCTGAAAAACAAACACATTATTGCACATTCTGTGTCATTTTGACTACAGCAACATTTAAAATTGAAGAAACCCTATTCCCTCTACCAAAAGTTTTCAAGGGCTTTTAAATTATTTTAATGTCATCTTAATTGATCATAATTTTTTTTGAATTATACAAGTAGGGGTGACAAGGTAAACATTTTGGTATTTTTTATTATTTTCAACCTGTGATACATAACAGCTTTTATAGAGCAGATATTATGTATAGCAAAAGAGATTAGCATCATAGGTTGGAATTTAAAATACTGCAAGAGTTTGTACATGATGTAGGGTTAGTTTATACTCTACGAGACTAACAGTTGTGAAAAAAGAAAAGAGTTTGTGAGTTACTGCCTGAAGTTTAATGCTTGACCCTGGAGTGAGACTGATGAATGTAACAGTTACAAAGGACGGTCCTGGCAGAGGACCCAGTTAAATGACAGGCTGCGCTGATCAGCAACTTTGAGACAGTATCCAAAATAGCCAGACATCCAGAATGAGAATATGAAGTGAAAAAAAAAAAAAAAAWTTTTTTAAAAAAATCAATATTGAAGTTTTGTGCAAAATTTAAATATAGAACTGTGAAGAGATTAGAAGAAATTAAGTACTTTGTAGAGAGCTATTTCTGTAAAACATAATCAGAAGAGGATGATGATTGGGTGTTTTGGGACAAAGGTGAAGGCTATCACTTAAAAAAAGGACTACCTAGAATCCCAGGGTAATCTATAAACTACTTAATATTGCTGGAAATAGTATCTGTGGACAGAGAAGAGCAAAGCATGCTTAAAATATAATAGGGTCTATACTGAATGTCAACACTGCATAGTAAGACTGGTGAAATGAAGTTCCGTTTTCTTCAAGGATTAGTACAGTATTATTGGAAAAAACAAAATATACTTGAAATAAGGAAATTATTGGGGATTTAGAATACAAAAAATTATATTTGCACAGTGAAACAGCACAATGGGATTTTTACTCATTCTCAATATGCCTGCATTTGCTTAAATCCTTAAACAAGGAGTTTATAAACACATTAATGTGTTTGCATTCATTTTAGACATGCAATACCTGAGAAAGCCAGCCCTGCAGAGACCCAAAAGAAGGTACTCTTTAAGAGCGCTTTAGAATTTAATAAACGGGATGTTTAAGCTATCAAGATTGTATACAGAGTCATATATTCTTTACTATATTATCCTATAATTTTTTCAGCTGATAAGATAGAGTGGGACTTTGCTGATACCATAATGGCAGTATAGATATTGCTCTGTGTTATGAAGGTGTGGAAATGCTGCTGAGGCAATGTAATTATCTATAAAATACCCAAACAATATCAGTGGGAGGGATATGTTCCACTTCACACATTTGTGGGRTAGATGTCTTTATCTGAGCTATTTGGCTGGACTCCTGTTAAAGTCAATGAAGAGTAATAGACACATCTCTCCCTTTGAAGAAAATGAATCACAACTTCTGAGTTTCTTCATTGATTATAAAGGGAGTCTGCTAAACCAGCTCAAACACAGCTATGCACAGTGCAGGTGTCTGAAGTTAATGTGATGGATCTCATATGTTGTGTATTTTCTCCTTTTTGCTTGCTTCAGAATTCCAGCATCACTTGTGACAGTAAACAYACTACAAGCAGCTGCATTTCAGTCACTTCTTGAAACTACTGATGTTAGAAATGGGTAATTTTTTATCAGTTCTGGAAAAATATCCAAGCCTGACTATTCCTTTTCTGTTTCATATAATTCTGTACAGTTTTTAAAGTTGCATAAAGCATGACACTCAAATGTAGAAAAGAGAACTTGAATTCTACTTTAGTACTGAARCTTTGCAGCATTTGTTTCATTTGAATGCTACCATGGAAGGCACAAGGCATGAAACAAGAGTCAGAGARGCATTCTGAAAACTCCAAAATAAGAACAAAAGTGGCCATAAATTGAGAGATAGAAAAGGAGGTAGATGATCACAGAACTCTAGATGAGAAAATGGTATCATATTACTCATACAGTTGCATTATATTACTGTAACTTTACTACTGTATCATTAGTGATTTGTAATGGACAACTAGTAAATGTTTTACCTTTTAAATGTCGTTAGGCTTGCAAACAAGACATGAGCTGGAATTAACCTGATGTAGCATAGAAGTCCTCAATGTAGACATCTACATCTGTGCTTGTCACCCTTGACCCTCACTGGAGGGAGTGGAGAGAAATGGCTACAGTAGAGTTCATCCCATTATACATAATAACTAGAGTACCCCGGTGTAGCCTACAGCAAGCAAATTTAGTCAACTCAGTCATATTCCGCAAAAGCTGAATTCAGTTTCTGGAGGTGGGAAGGTAATTTTTTTGTGGTTGTTGTTGTTTGTTGTGTATGGGGTTCTTTTCCCATACAATAAATCCATTTTATAGCAAGAGTTGTAGTTATACTCCAAGATTGTCTAATTGCAAAGGATTGATGTAGCATGTGACACAGTCACAAGAGGTATCTGCTAAGGAGTCACTGTTTTGCTCATTTTACATTTTTCGGCAAAGAATTGAGTGCATAATATCGATTTCATTATTAAAATGGTACCATTTGTTGGGATTGCTTATATGCTGTAGGTCTGATGTTTTGCTTTTGAATGATATGGCAAAGGAATAGCTCATTTTGCACGCTTCAGTGCATTTTTAACCAATGCCTTAAGCCAAAACCAAATTTTTATGCATAAGGAAAGAAATAATATCTACTGATTTCTTGATGGCAGCACCGATGCTTTGGTATCACACAAGGGTGTTGTGAAACTTAATTAATATTTGTAAAGTATTCTGGATCTTGGATGAAAGGCACAGTAGAAGTTCAGTTATGTTATTAACTTCTGCTTTTATATTTTCTTTGGTGATGGATCAGAGTCCTAAGCATTAAAAAGTGGCAAAGAGAGGCGTTGCAAGATACAGCAATTTACAACTATTATCAACTAATTATAGTTAGTTTCAAATCTTGTACAGGGAAATAGATGGAAAAATACTTTCTGGGATTTAGCAAACTAATACTTGATAGGCTAAATTTTGTGTAAAGGTAGCTTGCCTGAATTATCATATGATAAAAATTTAATAGACTGACTTGCCTCAATTATTCTGCATTAGATCAAAAGTGGTATATTACTGAGTGACAGCATTTTGGTGTAGTATGGGACAGTCTCTCTTTTATAATCCTAAACTAACTGAGGGGTCAGAAATCYTGTTAAGGAGGATGAGAGTTCAACATTCGCTTAAAATATTCAAGAGGCAAAAAGCAGTTAGACTTAAAATGTAAATAACACTGTACTGTGAGATTTTATCAGGCAGGCAGCCCTTTGTGCAGTGTTAAGAGTTAAGAAGGCAATCATCTTCCTAAAATATCACTCCAACTTAATTGCTCTATTTTGTCAGTTGAAGAAAAAGAAGAAAAGAAAAGAAAAGAAAAGATACCCTTGCCATCAATAAAGCTATATTAACTTGAACCAGCTGGGGGTCTGATGGTTTAGTTTAAATGTGGCCAAGGATCTTAGGTTTTGTCCTTTCTCTCTTTGGCAGTAAAATGAAAAAAAAAAAAAAGGCGTTTTTGTTTCCTCCAGAAATTGGAAATATTTATACTACTTTATTTTAAGATAAACAAATTTTTAATATGTCTGTAATACTCATATAAATTACATGTTATAAACCAGAAAAGCAAGCAATTACTATGCCAAAGCCGCTTCAATTCTAAAAATAGTGTTTTCTAGCAGTGGTCATTTTATATTGACATGATTAAAATAAAATTAGACTTTGTGTAATTCAAGCATGTGGCTTTCCCGTGGATTTGTTATGGAATTTGACCCATCTCTAATAGTATTTCAAGTTCCTATGAAATTTAAAAAAAAAACAGCTAAGAAAAGAAAGCATAAARGAAGTGAAACTAAAATTAACACATTTGGAGGGAATACTTAGCCAGCATCACGTTCCATATAAGCTAAAATTTGCTGTCAGCATATATCTATAATAAGTATTCTTCCAGTGAACTGCCAGCTGGCTTGTAAAGAGGGAAATACATTCTATAGAATAGACTGCTGGCTTTAAAAAGAAATATTTAGCTTTTGCTCGTTGTGGGGTTCCGTAACACCTGAAGGACATCCTGGGAGACAGCAGCATATATAATGATAATGTGATGTCATTTTGTTTTTCCTAGTTGAGAAACACAAAGTGTGTACCAGTAATGGTAAAAACATTTTTTCTATTATATTCTTGTCAGCCTTATTTTTTAAAAGTGGTGCAGCCTCTAATAGCTTAGGAAAAGCAGCAATAGCATAATAGTGTGTTTTGTCATGGATGTTAGAAAGGATGGATCACAACGTGCTACAGCTGGCCTTGGAAACAAAGTGCTATGAAGGGAGGACCAAAAAATTTACAGTGCTGGTTTATGTGCATGAAATTAGAATATGGATTGTTGAAAATATACAATGCTGTATTAGATAATTCAAGTTTTGACTTGTTTATTTAGTCTGTGTGTTGATTCTGCAGATTTTGCCTGTGACAAACTGTTGGTGCAACCCTTGCATTAAAAGACATGTATTTTTCATGATATTGTTTCATGCTGCAATATGCTGGCTACAACTCCTTTCAAGTAATCAAGCTATATTGAATACAAACATAAAATAAAAAGCAGCAATAATTTGCCTTCGTTTTTAGCTTTATACCCTGACTCAAAGATATACGCTCTTAGCCACTGGAGAGAAAACTGTATCTTTGCACGTTGATGAATTGGACATAAAATACTGCGGTTGGATCAGACTCCTTGGCTTCACTGGAAATAGTGGAAGCACCATAAAAGTAGTACACTGACTAGAGGATCGGTTCCATTTTCAACCTTGCCATCAAATTTGTTATGACAATCACAGTCACTTTCGCTGCAGTAACTATGCCATCCAATGCAATCTGGTTCCCAATGCTAAAATATTGAAAGGCTAAAACACTATTAAAACATACAAATACCAGTTCTATTCAAGTTCCAAATGGGCAATAGTTCCACAGTTTGATCTTAAACAATCAGTGCACAGAAGAATCCTCATTTTTATAAGGTTTCCCTGTAGGTTTTTCATATTCTTGCAAAACCATTGACTCTCTTAGATTTTCCAGCTAAAATTAACTTTATAGCCAAGTCTGTTTTACCAGGCCAGATATTCAATAAATATATTCAGGATATACTCAGTTCTTGCCTCTCTTTCTGCTAAAATAGCATAGCATTAGGGATAGTACTAGATGGGCTTTAAAATCTGCATTTGCAGGCTCTCATATTACAAATACATCTGTAAAGACCATCTAAATACATCCATCATCCTGGAAGACTACACCAGAGCTGAGTTCCTGCAATAGAGCTGTTTTGTGTCTCTTATTACTATTTAATGTATGCACAAGGAATAACCAGTTGCTTTTCTGTGATAAGCAAATAAATTAATTTTTATTCCATGTTGTCGACTCTATTCCTTGTATTATACTAGTAGCCTGTTCTGAAATTATTCCAGTCTAAGTTCACCTTGAGCATGGGTAACCAGCATCTCAAACACTGTTCCAGGGAATGTCCTGCAAGTGACTTGTACAATGCCACTAATGTGTTGCTATTGACAAGAAACAGTGTAAGTGGAAAGCTGGGGCAGACAGGGAGGGGGAGAGATGGGGGGAAGASTAAAAGCAACCAGGAAGTAACATTTTTCATTTCCTCTGTCTTGAGTAAATCACACTTCAAAGCAAGAAAATTTTACACTTCAGATATTTTGCACTGCTCATTGCTTCTGACTCCAAGGTAGTCACCTGATCCCAAAGTCACTGGTTAAGACTGCTCTGTGGCTTAATTTAGCCATTCTCTTTTCTCTTGCTTACTTTTTGATGATGGACCACAGTGTTAAGTTCTCTCTGGGAAAGCATGCTGCTTCCATATGGTCTGGGATTTCTGTAGTGGGGTGCATCCAGGACACAGTCTGTCATGACATGCTGTTTTTTCTGAGGAATTTCCACTGGCAAAGACACAGAGTGGTGCCAAATTCAAACCACCTGGCCCTAAGGCTAATTGAGTTTTTCCTGGGAGGGTAGAATCATTTTGAACTACCTATCTGAAATTATGTTTCCACTGAGAGGGAATGGGGAAGGTTGGCTTGTCACTGCAGTACTTAAATGCATCTATGAAGATGTATTCAAGATGGAAGTTTACGGTTATTATGGGGAACTAGTATGAACTATGAACTGGAAAGCAACCTACCTCGGCCAGCATTAGGACTTGTCACAGAAGAAGAGTTCCCTTGTAATCTAAAATGCTGGTATCTTTCATCCTGGATAAGAACAAAAGCCTTTTGCTTGAGTACTGCTTCATAGCTGACTACTGGGTTAGACCACATATACGTCTTTCAGCTTGAAGTCTTCCTCAGATTTTTTTTCCAGTTTTGTAGTTTTGCTGCTCGTGCTAAGCCTCAGGAACTTCATTAAGGTTTATGTCTATTTCTCTGTGGTAGGAAGGATTATGTGTGACTTCAGTTCATAACTCATTTCCTAGGGCATGACTTCTGGTTTAGTTTCTGTTGCCTTGACTCTTGTTCTGGAGCTGAATGGTGTGGTGTGGCTTGGTGCCATTGTCTTCCGTAAACTTGCTTTCATACAAAGTACCTAAAACCAGCAAGGTTATATTACATATGTTCTGACATCCCATGCATGTTTAATAGATTTTCCATAAACTTGCTGCTGTGCAATCTATCTATTTTACAGCCTCATTCCTTCCTGTTCTGTATGTGACTATTTCTTCATGTTTTGCATTGGGATGTTACTCTGTTTCAGCACAGAGATGAGAACAAGTGTGGTTGTGTATTAAAGTGGAGTGCTAATGTGATACTGATATTAAAAAAGGATCCCACATATTCCAGAATTACGTATGAAGGTTAATAGAGCTTTCTTTAAATGGCCTCTATTTTCCAGTAAACTTTGCAGCATTTCAAATGATATCTCAGTTGCATACTCTTGTATTAATTGTGAGGTTTAAATCTAATCTGAAAACAAAAAACCACTAATCTGCCTTTCAGTTACTTGGGCAACATCAAATTCAAATTACTTGTTTAGAAAAGAAGTAGCTTGTCAGGAAGGGTGAGGTAGGTTTGTGATTCTGTGAATYAGAAGAGGTGCTCTGCATAGAAGTAGGTATTAGATCTAAGTCTTCTCTTGTTTTAAAAAGTAGTGTGGAGTAAAGCTCTAGAAAAGATAATACTTTAGAAAAGCTCATCTTCATAAATTATTTGTAAGTGCTGAAAGAAATTAACATCACACTGTCTGTTGATGGATAGTACTAAGGCCACAACTAYTCCTAGCAGAAAAATCATGATCCATGTTACTTTTTCAGAATTGCATAAAACATCTTTATTAATTCACACTTTATTATGGATCTACAGTATATGGGATCCTGCCTATAGTATCATCTTGTTAAGTAATGGAAAGGATTTCTGTGCATGTCTCTGTTCTGTGTRTGTATGAAGGGTAGTTTTAAAGAACTACTGACTTACATGTGGTTTAGCATAGATATTTTCTGTAATTCAGCTCAGAAGCAAACACTGCTGAAAGCTCCAACAAACGCTAATCTACTGTATTTTATTCCAATTTCATTTTATGACCACTTTTTCTCTCCAGAAATGAAACTAATTATTTTTAAGCCTCTTTGAAGCTTAACCCTTTGACTGATATCTTGCATCTAAGATTACTTTAATGATGGTGTTTAGTGTAAAAAAAGTGATCATTTGAGCAAAGCACTAAAAGAGGAAGCAAAATGGACAGAAGTGAAAGAAGAGCAATCAGACTAAAAAGATGTAAATTCTGTTTCCATCAATACTTTACAAAAAAAACCCCCAAAAAACAGAAACAAAAAATCCCAAACAAACAAAGAAAAAGAAGGTATCAGGCAGAAACCAAGTTTCAATATTCAACTCTTTTTCAATTTTATGCTATCAGATCCAAAGTTGCTTGCTGATATTGATAAAAAGTTGTTTATGTTTCTGGAAATACAGTAGCAAATAAAGCACACCTTTTTGCAGAACTTAAAACTATTTAATGCAGGACAGATTGTTCAGCACCAAAATTATCCACACTGTGATACAAACAGCACTGAACACAATGAGCTGTGGAAGCTCACAAGCTGATTGTATTTAGCTGTGACTTCATCCTTTAATAACTTTTCCACATGATTCTTCAGTTGAAAGGGGTTTGTTCTGTTTTGTGTCTCTGTTGTTGTTTTTTATCATTATTAATTTTATTTTTTTTGCCAACATGAAGTGACACAATACAACGCCTTAGTGACTCAGGTTCAGTGTTCATGAGTAATCAGTTCTGCTGTCTTTTTTTGGATATGGCTTGTTCTGTTTATACAAATAGAAAATGATTGCTAAGTCCATAAGGCAAGTATGATTTTTCAAAAAAAATCTATTTCTTTCAAACAATTTCTCACCTTGCCAGTTCAATCTTTTCAGTCCTTAAAATGGCAAGTTTTGTGCATTCTATATAATCTTTAAAGAACAGAAGGTGACACATTCAGGTTCTCCACTGCTTTGTTAGTTTACTAAAGAGCAGAYTGCTGACCTTTTGCTTACTCCCATGGTAACATGGCAGTAATGGAAACATATATTAATGATTAAAACACAGGATARAATTACTGAGAGAAGATAGTTCAATATTTAAAATTACTGTGAAAAAAGGTGTTTAGATGCTCTTTTTTACATATCCATGGTTTAGGTTTATGTCTTTAATTAGAATTAAAATCTCCTACATATAAATTCCTATTTTAAAAAGAAACACGTGGACATCTCAGTTTCCTGTATATTTGCACTGAGTATTAACACAAATATATTTGTACATGAATGTTAAGTAGAGAAATGAAAGGTGTATGATTAATAACAATATGCAAATTTGAAACTAATTTATTGGTGTTACACAAAGGGCAAACTGGGATAGTGTTTGGCCAAATATGTTTACATACTTCATATTTGCATGAGTTTATTGAACATGCAGTGTGAAATCACCCATCTTTGCATAAAAACTGGATAAGCACTTTTTTTAAAGAACAAATTGCTCGAATTTCCAAGGCGCGATGGTTGAGCCTTCTTTCCTGCATCTCCTGTCCTCTGCTCTCACTCTGCTTGGGAAGAGGACAGTGGATCTATCCATGTTCCCCAATATATGATTTACTTGTGCTGCCAGTAACAATGTCAGCACAGTACAGATCCCTCTGTCCCTCCTCTTCAGTATTGAGTTGTAAAGCTTCAGCGTTCTGATTAACCCCAGACACAGGAAGGAGTCTTTTCTCCTCACAATGTACTGTTTTGCACTTTATCAGGAAAATTTTGAAAAGTTATGTTCAGTTGATTTCATGACTGAATTTTACAAAAGCTGGGCTTTTTGTCTCACACTCTGCAAATTGAAAAAGACTCAAGCTCATCATGATTTTTCCCATGATTAAAAAGTTAGACTCCCATTTTTATCTTACATCTTCAGTGGAAAATAAATCCTCTTGTGTCTCAATTTTGAATGAAATATATGAAGAGTATACAAAAATATATTTCCTCCTTAATTAGTTGTTTCCTTTAAGTTTTTCGAAGAAGGGTTACAACTTGACTAAGATCCCTTCCATCTGTCACAATATGCTTGCTTTTATTTTGACTTCCCATTGCTGTCTTATCAAATATCACATGAATCATTACCATTTGTTTGCCGTCCCTTTCTTTTGTTTTGCTTCTCTTCCTCCAAATGATTAAAACATCAGCTTGAATGAAAGGTTAGAAGTACACTGTGATTCACATTTGCCCCATCTTATTAAAACAAATAAACCAACCAGTTATATAATTTAAATGTGCTTGAGCTATGGCATGCAGATGCTTTTATCAGCTCTGGGCTGAAGAGGTTGTGTGCATTCGGGCATGCACGTACAACTGTTCTTTGAAAGGGACAAACCTCATTAAGATTACAGGTGCCTGGAAATAACTTCTGAGAAAATAGTTACCATTTTCAATAAAGCTACTTCCTAACAGGAAACACAATTTATTATGTTACTTAGCACAAGTAAGCAGCTTTGTTTTTATTTAGATCTAAGTAGTCCCATTTAAGGTCACAAATATTTTATTTCTTTTAAACTGAAGTTTGCAGTTTTTAATGGCTGGAGGGTCTGGCAACAGTGTACTTAATTTCAGTAGGAAGTCTCTGCTGTCTTTAGGAGCACATGGGCTAGTCCTGGGGATTTTGTGTTGCAACATGTGATTTTAGAAGAGGACTCCAAGCTCGGATCAGCTTAGTCACCAGCCAAAGAGAAGGGGTTCAARTGGTTGAATGGGGGTTCTTTATGAGTGAAGAACCTTTAACTTCCAYTAAATACGTATACACGTGTTGTTTGTTTGGTTGCTGTTGTTTTTTTTGTTGTTGTTATTTGAGCTAATATAGTCCTTAGAGATCTCAGCTAACACTATTATCTTCCTAAGGACAAGGAAAGAGACTGAGAAACCATCAGTACAGGAAATCTCTCTTACGTGAAAAGAGAAGGGAAAGAAACAGAAAGTTTGAAAGAGAGAACAGAAAAACAGGAAAAAAAGGAAAAAAAACCAAAATCACAGAAAATTTCAGAGTCATAGTTGGAAATAAAGTTCCTGTCTTCACTTGTTCACTGATTAACAAGAGAGATCAACCTTGTTCTTTGAAAGTACAAAGAAATAACTAGACATACTATTCAAATACCCTTAAGACCCATTTTGAGTGACAATTGGCTTCTATCACTGGCTTGTGCATTTTTAAAAAAAAATATGGTAACTGAAGTTAGGAATTCTAGTGACTAAAAATGTGGCTACCTTGTTGTAAGGGTTCTTGGATCACGGACTGGCATTTACTATTCTACAGCTCACAAATTACAGTAATAAAAAAAATAATACTAACCTGATTAAAAATTATTCAAGCCTCGACATCCTAACTTTCCAAAGCTCACACTGAGATTTTATATCTTGTCATTCGTTTTTTGAGCAACCTGGTCTACTGAAAGGAATCCCTACCTATGGCAGGGGAGTGGTCCTTGATGATCTTTAAGGTCCCTTTCAACCCAAACCATTCTATGATTCTGTGATTTCCTTCTCACAAAGTATTTTGTCCATTTTTTTCTTCTTAGCTTGGACTTTGGGGGTTTCTTTTTTTATCAGCTCTCTGTGTCAGGCTACTGTATCTTTCTGTCTGTTTGGTTGCTTGTTTGTTTTTTTTCAGCTCCTAACTATAGGAAACACTATCCTTTCCTAAGGAGAGTTTTCCTCAGTAGGCTTTTGTAAGATAGCAAGTGACTGAATTCAGATGTGGCACCACAGCTTGGATGTGGATTTGCAGATTTTCATAAACCAAAGACTGCAGTATTATAGTCATGATGATCACTGTTATTACATTTATTTTTAAAGCAGCTCTGAGAATACAAACTAAAATATTATTTTTTGGATTACAACAACCCCACTGTGACTTGCAGTGAGTGGCAGAAATTACCRTCTAATGGATGACTTACTTAGTTTGCAATTGAAGACAAAACTTAACATTTAATTATACATTTTTATCAGTTTACAAGTTTGCATATTAATAGGACTAATATTTGAGTGGGGTTGTGTTTTTACCTCTGAAAATGCTGGGCCCACAGAGATAGTTACTGCAAGCTGCCCACAGAACACTAATGTGAATCATTCCCCAGATGACATCTCTGTGGGAATGCATTTCGAGGCATATGATTTGTTTCAGCATTGCAAACTTTTATGTCAGTTCCACTCATTTGTTTTTTATAACATTTATGACCTTTTAACTATTTGGGCATGTTCATTCAAAATTCTCAAAATGAGTCTTAATTAAGAAGAGTTGATCTAAAAAAATACTCCCTCACTCTGGGTAGAATTTCTGTCGTATCAATCCGCAGACAAAAACAAATGATGTTTAGGAGTAGTGGCATTTTCAGTTTGAGTTACTAGCATGAGCTTGTGTGATCTTGCTGAACACTGCCATTTGCAAAAGAGCAATTAAAACAGATGACAATCTGCTAATCACACACAGTTCCATTTAGAAATTTAGCAGTATTTTCCCAGTTTGTGTTTTTGCTTGACTTCATAAGAGTAAAAGTAAGTTTTATGTATTTATATTGTATATAACAGTATGTAAATTTGGGAAACTTCACCACAGATCAACAGTTTTCAGTAGGCTAAAAATATACCCCAGTATTGTAAACATCCTTAATGAAAGCTCTGTGTGTGTGTGTGTTCGTGTAGTATATGTTTCTATAAATATGTTTGGGTGACTAAAATATTCTATGTTTGTTTTACGTAAAAGTGTTTTTATGCTGATAGACAAATTCTGCATTTGTTAACAGAAGAAAGTAATGCAACAGGCATACATAACTGTTAAATTAAAGCTGATTGGGAGGCAGAAGGCAGAGGCTTGCTCAGGATTTAGGGTTTAGAAGTAGTGGCATTTTCACAYTGGCTTACAAAGGATGAGCTGGCTTGATTTGCTGATCACTCTCATGATTTGTAGGTTGTCTGTGATTTTAACCTTGAAATCATTAAAGGCCTATCAGTGGTAATACTCCACTTGTATTCAGATAGGAGCTCTGGCTACACCTAGAGGCGAAGTGATTCTGGTGGCTTTGACAACAACATTGAGAAGTTCCTGTCATTTTGGAAGAATGTCAGAACACTGAGAATAGGGAGAGAAATGGATAGAAGAAGGTATTTGGAGTCTCCAAAGGAAAGAGACAGCAGTCAGATATAGGGATTGTATTTTTTCACCACTTTGTGATGTGAGGTTGTCATTGCTCTGCAGAGCTGTGAGTTTTTCTTAGCAGTTTGAAGTCTTTGAACTTCTGAAGTGCAATGCTATTCACCTGTTGTACATTCTTCATGAGTTGCTACATGAACTTCTCAGCTACAGTGCTGTGACCACTTCCCTGGGGAGCCTGTTCCAGTGCCCAACCACCCTCTGGATGAAGAACCTTTTCCTGGTATCCAACCTGAGCCTTACGCTTTTACTCAAGTCCTGTCACTGGTCATGAGAGTGATCAGCTCCTGCCCCTCCAGTTTCCCTCACGTGGAAATTGAAGACTGCAATGAGGTCACCCCTCAGTCTCCTCTTCTCCAGACTGAACAAACCAAGTGGCCTCAGCTGCTCCTCATACGGCTTCCCCTCAAGGCCCTTCACCATGTTCATTGCCCTCCTTTGGACACTCTCTAACAGCTTAATATCTTTCTTATGTTATGGTGCCCAGAACAGCACACAGGACTCAAAGTGAGGCAGCACCAGTTCAGAGCAGAGTGGGACAATCCCCTCCTTTGCCTGTGCCTGATGCACCCCAGGACATGGTTGGCTCTCCTGATTCCAGGGCAGTGCTGACTCATGTTCAACTTGCCATCAACCAGGACCCCCAGGTCCCTTTCCTCAGAGCTGCTGTCCAGCCTCTCACTCACTAGTGTATGCACACAACCAGGATTTCTCCATCCCCGGTGCAGAATCCAGCACTTTCCCTTGTTAAACTTCATATGGTTCGTGATTGCCCAGCCCTCTGATTTGTCGAGGTCTGTCTGCAGGGCCTCCCTGCCCTCGAGGAAGTCAACGGTTCCTCCCAATTTGGTGTCCTTGGCAAAATTACTTAGTATTCCTTTGAGTCCTGTGTCCAAGTCGTTAATGAAGATGTTGAAGAGAACTTATATATATAAACAAGTATCCTCTTACTTTGTAAGGAAGATGCTTTGTAGAGCTGCCTGTTTCTATTCTTATTCATTGTCTGTGAATACAGAATACAGGATCTGATAGTGTCTTCTTTAAAAAGTGAAAAACCTCCTATTGATTTCACTGCCAGGTTGGATCCTTAAGCAGTGTAAAATAGGGCTGACTTTTGAAACTGTGCTGCTGTTCATCTTTTGTTAGCTGCTGCAAGAATTCTTCCTGCAGCTGTATTTTTAATTGAGAATATGTTTTAATACTGATTTTATTTTAAAAGGTAAATGGAGACCTAATACAGTGAAATAAAATAAGTTACTGACTTAGGTTATCAGAATGTTTAGCTGTGGGAATTACGCATAGCTAACACTCATTAGCAAGTGTACATTCAGTATAGCCAAAGTGCTGGTATATATGCAGAGTAATACTCCTACAGAGGTATCCAGACAGCTTTAGTGCTGTAAATGTTTATTGTGTTTATTCAGTATGTTTGGGAAAACTATATGGAAATGTAGCCAGTAGTAGCTCTAGCTATTCTGTACTTGATGCAGTTTTTCTTTGGAGATGGTGTTCCRGGCCTTCAGTTTTACCAAGCTCCATTTCAGAGGTTCTTTCTTTCTCTCCTGAATTCCCAAAAGCATTTTGGTTGCTCTTTGTGCATCAACTAATAATAAAAGAGTCTTTAAGTTAAGGTCTTACTCAATTCCTTTTTATTTCTCTTCAGTGCAGAAAAAGACCATAAAGAGCAGAGAGAATGTGGAAATGGTTGTGTGTGGAAGCACTTTTATGTGGTGGGAAAGTTATCATCTACTCTGGCAAAAACAACAAAAAAGAAAAGCTAGGAACATGAAAATGTAGAGAGAAGGGGTAGAAAAATGTAAAAATGGGGAGTAAGCAGCAAAAGGGCATATACCCCAGGAGCTTGCAAAAGAAAACTAGTGGTGGAAAAGGTAAAACAAAGGGACATTAGATAAGAATCACTGCAGCAGAATGATTTTACAGTCCCCTACTTTCCCCAGGAGTTTTGATAGAACTGGAAAGAGGCATGCAGAAGGTTTTACACCTGTGTGTGGTGTTCATTTGTCTGCTTTCAAGTTAAACTTTTCTTTCTCTCAAAATTACAGTAAGCTTGTGGAAGTGATGCCACATTTTTCAATGATAACCAAGCATTTCAAAAATTTCAACGTTCATTTACACAGGCTTATCTCACACAATTGTTTTCCTGTAGATCTAATTTTTTCTGTATATCTAATAAGAATTTTGTAGACTGATTTGGAATAAAAAGGTTAGACTAAGAAAACAAAACAGAAACAAAAACTTCTGAAATCTCAGAAGTATTTACTGAATTCACTTAGATCTAAATAAGAGGTTCATGCAGACTTTAAGAGCTGAGATGCAGCTTGTACTTGCGAGTGCTTATATTCTAAAATATAAGTAGGGTTTAGTAATTATGCACTGGCTTCAAGATGTGCTTTATTCACATCGGAACAACATTTTCTATCCTACAGGTCAGAAAACCAAGAAGTTTTTCTGTCTGTTTTCTGGTTTTTTTTAAAAAATAATCTTTATATTGCTATGAAAATAGATGTATATAAGATGTTGATGTCCCAAGTGAAGAAAAAATTGCTTTCTACTTACAAATTAGGTGAAATATGTTACGGTAGTATGTTCTGTTCAAATTTTTCTAGATCAACTGTTACTGGCTAGGTGAGCTTATTGTTCCTCATGTTCCCTCACATATCTTATTTAAATATATGATCCTCACTTGGGTGGAAAAAATGTTGTGAGAAACGTGCTTACATCTTTAACATAGTAATTGTTCAGTTAATCTCATTTATGGYGGGAAGGAGGCTATACTTCACTGATACCGATTAAATATCCTATACTGGGTTCTATATAAATAGCTACAGATGTGCACAATGGTTACATTACATGGTATATTTAACAACATAGCTAAATCAGAAAGTATGAGCTATGCCTTTAGTGATGGGAGTACTAACGATTGCATGCAAGAACATTTTTTTGCTCTGCAACCATGAAGGAAATAATTGCTGTTCAGCACTATTCGGTTACGTTTGCATATCAGTAAAAACACATGCATCGAGGCTCCACCTACGTTCCTAGTGCCCTAGCACCGATATGAGTGCAGCATACATTAAAGCTTCAGAAGTTGTTACAGTGTTCACAACTTGCAAAGTGTGTGTAATTTTTGACGGAGTTAATTTGACCACTGTCAGGTGAAATTGCAGAGGTGACATTCAGGTTTTATGATTTTCTTTTATTTTAGACAAAAAGTACCATAGGTGACATTTTACAGATTTATTGCACGACTACTTCTGCTGAGGTTTTAAATCTTGTGGGGTTTTTCCTCTTTTTGATTCATTGCAGATATAAACATATAAAGCAAATGTTTCTCTTTCATATTTTAGATGGAAGACTTTATTTGAAAACTACTGTCATGTATTGAATTTTTCCTGCTGAAAATACGTGTGCTACAGTAAAGAACGTTGCAGTAAGACATTGGCTCATAAGGAGTTCTGTGGAAAAAAAGCGTTTTCAAGCCAACTTCCTCAACTTCATTTAACAATGTTCTTCAAAAATTTAAAGAATTCTGCAAGAGTGTCCTCCTTTGATTGTCTCCTGTGGCTCAACCTGGAGACCTAGAGAATGTTTGTAAATGTACAGTAGCACTGTTCTCACAGCGAAAATCTGCATCTCTGCGCCGGACTATTGTATCCAAAATTACAGGCGGTCAGAACAAGGCTGAGTATTCCCTTTTTCAAGGAATGCAGACTCTCTCCTCCTCTGATGATTCAATATTTGAGCACATCCAATGATCCTTCCAGTGGTGTCCAAGTACACTTACAGACTGTTATACCATACCGAAACCAGCAAGACAGCTCAGAAATGAACTATTAGAGGGCATAAGAGGATTCTTATTTAAAAAAAAAGGAAAAAAAAAGGTAAAAGAAGAAAAAATTGATACATTCAGATTTCAAACCATGATCGTGGGTTTTCTTCTAAAGACATTTTTTCCACATGCTTTCCAAGAGACCAACACATATATGTTAGACTACATTAAGTGAAATGGAATTTTGTGTAAGTGAAAAGAAATGCTGAATGTAAACAAACTGTTTTACTGTTCACAAAGTCTCTTTTCCTAAAATAAAATTAAAAAAAAAAAAAAGATAAAAAAGAATAATAATTTCTCATTGCAAACTGGCAGGGGTTTCTGAAATAAAAGACTTTGCTTCTTATCAAAATGTTGGTCACATGTACAGTATATAACACAAATCACACAAGGAAGGTATTATGTATGCAGTAGAAATCTAGAGTTTAGGAAATGAAACTTTTAGATAATATTGTTTTGTCACCCTGTTGGTCAGAAAGACACCTTTCTAGTTTTAACGCATGCAGGCATGTAAATATTTGTCCTGGAGTCACAGTATTACTGAATGAGATCTTAAGCATCTGGTAACAAGTCAGAATTCTGTGTCAGCCACTTTTATTTGTATATTGAGCCCTGGTTAGTGCCCTGACTAGTGCACTTCTAAGAATGGACTGTGGCTGAGCAGCAAGTCAAAATGCCAGAAATATTTTTATATGTTAATGTCATATTACGTCAATGTTGCTAAAAAAAGAAAACCTAACAAACACTTGATGTATCAGTCCAATTCCACGTAGAACTGAGTGATACAGTTGAAGTCTATTGTCCCTCCCACCTTGTCTTAGGGATGGGTGGTTATGTGTTACTTTCACTGTCTTTATGAAAGCTACAATATGTGTTTTCACCTTTGTGCTGATAACTGGAAGTAAGCTGCAACACACTGCTTATTACATTACTAAAAATTATGTTCTTTGCTTTGCATACTTTTGGGTTACCCCTTTAAAGACTGATTTTGTGAATCAGTGCTATTACTGTAAGTTTTGTGATTATGCTTTCTTCATCTAATGTTTTATGCATATAAAATATTATTTATTACATGGAAACATATCAAAACCTTAAATGTCTAAGATGCCTAACTTAAAGCAAATATTTCTTTAAAAGTAGTTCTGATTGGATATTAATATTATTTTGTCCAAAAAAAAATCTAATGTTTTGTAAACTAGCACTGAGCTTCTATAGTTTGTAGGTCTTCCTTGCAATACTGGTACACATTTATTTTGTGCAGTTCATATTTACGCCACCACAATCCTTTTTTAACAATAGGAAGATGTATATACAAGTTCACATCACAGTAATTTTTTTAAAGAAATATTGAGCAATATTTTTCATTAAATATTGTTGTCTAATACTTTGTAGTGATGTTATTTTCTAACCATGATTCTTCCATGATTTTCATAGTTGCTTAAACACATATGGGATTCTGTACTCCAGTTTTTTCATATGCAGTCTTTAAAGGGTTAACAGCTGTAAAGTTAGATGGACTTGTGGCAAGCTTTTGAATCATTCATATCTGAAAGAGAATTAAAAGCCTACAACTGAAATATGTACTAGCATTTACCATTGCTCTGCTCCTTGCATAGAGTCACCTGTAAGTAGGTTTAGTAGTTTTACAGTATATTCTTTCAAGACCTTTGGGAATGCCTCAGTGTTTGGYTTGGTACATAAACAGAAATGTTAAGGATTAAAGGGGAACAAATTTTTGAGCTGGATGTTTAGAAAGAATCTTGCTAAAAACAGTGTAAATATTACAGAACATGAGATGTTACCGTAAGTTGAATTTTTTTGCCCCTCTTTAGTTTTAAAGGTTTTGGGTTGGTATTTTGGTTTTGGTTTTTGATTTGGATTTTTTTTTTTTTTTGCATAGATTATGAAGAAAAGTTGTGCTCATGTTATTGTTTATATGCTTTTGTAATCTTAAAGATATTAATGTCTAGTTGTTCTATATTATAACCACATTTGCGCTCTATGCAAGCCCTTGGAACAGAACATACTCATCTTCATGTAGGACCTATGAAAATTGTCTATTTTTATCTATATATTTAAAGTTTTCTAAAAATGAAAAAAGGTTATTACGAATTTTGTTGTACAAAATCTGTACAAAAATCTGTTTTTACATCATAATGCAAGAATTGGAAATTTTTCTATGGTAGCCTAGTTATTTGAGCCTGGTTTCAATGTGAGAACCACGTTTACTGTTATTGTATTTAATTTTCTTTTCTTTTCAACAATCTGCTAATAAAACTGTCTGAAATCTCCCTGTGACTTTATTTACAGTTCATCTTTATTAAATTTTCTGAAATGTATAACATCAGAGGAATATTTACTTTCTAATGGGACGCATCTAAAAACAACATAAGTCAGCTCTTTGTAATGTGAGGAGAACAATGCTGAATGATTTTATTTAACATGCAACTGCTTCTATCTCTAATATGAATTACTGTGGTGAAAAACATCATAAAAGCACACTCTGTGGTTATTGTTTAACAAGCATATTTTCCATTTTTTTTTCTTGCCAGCTAAGCAAACTGCCCCCATCTACATGATTTATTTATGTACATTTCTCAGTTTATGAAGCTGTTATTTGTACCTTTTTCCTTTATATTGTGATATTCCCATGATTCTTATTTCACAAAGCTTTGTGCTGAATAATGTAAAGTGGACACATTGATGGAACAAAACAATATTATTCCTCTAACTACAAAAATGCAGGGGTAATCCTGTTGGTTTTGTCTCAAATCTCCTTAACTTGAAAAAATGTGTTTAGAAACACATTTTTCTAACAAACCACAGGTATTTCAACATTTAAACAGGCATTTGGAGAAAGAAATAGTTCTGACATAGCATATCTTTAGGTGGTATTGTGAGAAAAAGAAAGGTGCTCTTTTTTTAAGGTCAAGGTGGTTATTTAAGAACAAATCTGGGACTAAGTTGGTTTTGCTTATAGATAATTCAAAAGCCAGAGAGGTATGACTGATTTCTAGTATTCTCCCTCATTGTCCTGCCTTGCCTGGCCTTGGCTTGCCTTCCCTTCCCATCACTTCCCTTCCTTTCTGAACCATACCTACATGAACACTTCTGCTTTCATTAGGGGACAGACCTGTTTGGGACAGCAGAAGAGATCAGCTTTCTTGGATAATCCCGTTCCACCATCCCTGGACGGCCTGGGGACTGCAAGCATCAGGCTGACAGGCTTCCTGGGCTCYGGCAGGTTGTTGTTGCTGGCTGGCTGATTAGGATTTGGTTATCTGTATATAGGGCAATCACAATCTCCTTCTGCCTGCATTAAAATGTCCTGTATGTCTGAATTAGTAAGGATCTCAGCTACACRGTAGCCAGCTTCCCTGCTATAAACTCTGGCACAGCTGAAGGAGGGCAAAAAGTAAATTCATTAATCTCTCAGTCCAGCTCATGCTGAAAGCCAAATTATCTCTACAGTAACAGACTAGCAACCTACCTCTGTGTTTTTAAGCATCCCAGGAAATAGTTTCTTTCAGCAGAAAGGAACTGTACTCACATAAGTTCCACCCTATCTCCATTACTCAATAGTTGAGTGAACTCAATAGTTCCATTTCTGCAAGGTATCCAGCATTTAGCAGGTCTGAGGCTGGATGGGCTGATAGGCAGTCTGATGCTGGTATTCCTTGTGACTTCAGTAAAACAAAAATCTGTCAAAGCTCAGATCAAAATTGGTTGCCCTAAATATATCTTGCCTATAACTTAGTAGTACGTTATGGTCAGATCCTGAAGAAATTCAGAGCGAGCAGCTAGATGTTTCAAGTTTTAGGAAAATCCTTTAAGAACTGACAGACTCAAATGAGAAAGTTTTTTTTTCAATTTTTTTGTATTTTTGCAATGGAAAGAGATTTAAGGTTGGGGTTTGATCTGAAAAGTAAACATCTTATTTGTTGAAGGTTCTATAAATTCTTGAAAATTGCTTCATTTGTTATTTGCTTACATGTTATTTGACACAAGACTGCAATAAACAAAGACTGAGGCCAAGATTTTCAAGCGTGACTGCTGATTACAGATACTCCCAGTTTTGCTGACCAAACTTCAGACATTTTCAATGCCTTTCATAAAATAAAACATCCTAGCTCAAGAGTTCTGTTAAACTTATTTCTTCAGTAGCTGCTAACTCATCCATAGGATACTGAAGAATGTGTTGGTGTGACTTAGCTAAGCAGGAGCTCACCTTATTTGATGATGATGTTTCCACCACCAGCAGTATCACACAACTTCAAGCAAAAGCCTCTTGTTTAAAAAGCTTGATTTTCAAAGGGAGAGGAAACAAGGACTTTCTGAAATTCAAGATCTTAAAAGGAGTCAAGTTATAAATAAAAAAATCCAAATAGCCGGAGTACTTGGAAGCTTTGTAAATGTTCACCTAAAAGACAAGTACTATGCAAAACTAAGCAATTTGGGAGAATTTGCACATGATCTATGGAGAAACATGATTTCTTCATCCAAGTTAGAGTAGCAATGGTTGTCATAGTCCAGTGAATTGGTTAATTGCTGCTCTAAATTCGATTCATAAAGACAGAGACAGATTAATCTTGCTATATACAGCAAAAGGACAAGAAAACAGATCCCCATTCCAAAAAAAAAGGAAATTCCAGCTGGATATAAAGGTGAAGAAGTCAAAATGAGAGGGATGAAGCACTAGAACTAGTTTTTGCAGAGAAGTTCCAGGATCTCCATCGTCGGAGATTTTCAAACCTTAGGTGAGTAAGGCCCCGAGAAACCTGATCTAACTGTGTGCAGTTTAAAGGTTAGACTACTTGACCTTCAGAGGTCCCTTCCAAACTCAGTTTTTTGTTATTCTAGAACTACAAGACTTATTTGCATGGTGCCCTTCTAGGCATAACACTTTCTGCATCCAGCTTAACAAGGAGCAAAATTTTATCCTGTAAATAGCAGTTGTCAGATCTAAAATAGAAATTGCTAGGATATATTTAAGCATTCACAGCTTTTTGATCTTCCATATCAGGACGCCAGAAGAATGAGCTGCACTAACAGCAAGATGTGAAAGAAGATACAGAAAGTGAATACAGAGAGGATAAAAATGGCACCAATTTTAATACAGATATAATTAATTTAAATAAAAAGAATGGAAGCTGTAGCAACTTTGTCAATCAGTTCTCAGATGAATTTTCTAGCAATAAATAAATATAAGGCAAAGTCAATAAATAATATGTCTAATAATATAAAGAACAGCTATTGCGGTTAAAGAAAGTAAGCTGGTGTAGTTTTCTTGGGTATACTGGCCAGACAGTCTTAGAGGAAATTGGAAATAAGCTGGAACAGATCCTCCTTTTAAAATATACTTCCTTTATTTTTTTTGAAATTGCTTTCTTGAAACTGGTTCGTACTGCAAGGCAACAAACTATTTTGTAATTCTGTAGATTTTTACCACTCTGAGATACAGAGGACTTTGAAGAAGTCAATTTGGCTTGTTGGCTTCTATGTCAAGTAAGTGTTGTCATGCAGGTTGGGAACCTGAGGTATGGAAAGGTTAAACTTGGCATTTTAAAACCAGAGAAACAAAAGGAGTGTCTGTGAGGTTATATCATGGTACAAGTATATTTAACTAGGACTTGATGCTGAAGGATATAGTAGGCAAAAAAGTGCTTTTGTTTTAGAGGTGCTGATTACAGGGTGAATTTCAAAGTAGAGAGGTGGAAATTTTGGTAAGGAAAGCAGGCTAAGGGAATGAGGCTACAGCAGAAATTTGAATAGAACATAGTGATGGCAGAAAATAGGAGATTTCAGCTGTCAAGATGGAAGTAATAGTGATACAAGCAGGAGAAACTGGATTCTAAAATACTCTTTAGAAAGTTGTGGTAAGATACAGATGCAGCAAGCAAACTCATTTGACAGAGTCCTGGGCAAGCAGACATCGTTTTCAATTCAATTCAGAAGCAACTAATAACCATTTGGCTTCTGTTCACTGTGACCAAACTGATGCTGCAAAATATGGCTGTTCAGTGATGGGATGATATATTGGAAGCCAGAAATAAGTTTCTACATGGATCTCTTGAACAATCTGAACTCAATTTAACAATTGAAGAGGACAGAGATAAAGTATTAGCTTCTTTGTGGGCTGATCAATAACAAGCACACCCCTGGGAAACAGATGCCAGTATTACCCTTTGAAGCCATTTCAGTGCTGAAACCTTACACAGGACACCTTACACAGAACTTACAGAAGCAGTAAATAATGACAATAATTAATAATGATAATAATAATAAAGCAGCCCTAATTCTCAGTTTTTCCAGGTAAAATCCTATCTGCCTCCAACACAAACCTCTACAACACTGCAAGTGTATATATTGCATATGGTAAGAAGATAAGACTCAAGTGATGAACTAAGTGTTTAAAACAAAATCACTGCCATAAGTTAAATTAATCTATAGACAAACTTGGAGAAAAAAAAGGTAATGATTATAGTACAAAATTAGCTCAATGATTTCCGGATTCAAAATGTGGAAAAAGAAACTCCAGCAGCATCCACTGCCTAATTCAAAATCGTAATAAAATGCCTTTTTGAAGTATGCAATGCTTACTAAATGTTGCCATGACTCTCCTGAACGCTCCTTGATGATGATGTATCAGTTCCCCTTTGAAGCACCTAGATGCCAAGCACTGGCATAACCTCCTCTTGGAGCCAAAATCTTAGATGAACAAAGTGATGCACTGTGCATCTCACTACATCAGAAATCTCACTACATAACCTAGAAGAATCATTGAAGGAAATACACAGCTGCCAATCCCAACCATTTACACAGTTTCACAGCCCAAGAGTCAAACAACCCATATGCACTACTACTAGGTTGAACAATACACTCTTTCTGTTGTCTTTTTCCTCCTGTTACTTCKCCCCCATGCACATCGAGCTGTAACTATTTAGTATTAGCTCTCTACTGATAAAGAGGAGAGGGAGTGTGAAGCCACTGAGAATAACAAGCAACCTGAATTGCCCCCCCTCGTCCTTTCTTGGGAAGGTGTTCCTACCACTTGCCTCAAGAAGTTGACAGGCCTGGTGTCCTGTAGCTCCTGTCTCTTAAAAGTACATTAAAGATATGTCTACATGAGCAGATTTATGTCCAAAAAATGGGCCTCTGTAGCATGAATTTGCCTTGCATTTGTGTTCCTGCTGTGCACTCAGGCTCCTAAAGCAGTTTCTTTCCCTGGTGGAACTTAGTCATGTGAAAGGATATCATCTGGATTTTGCCACTTGCAATGTGGCCTTAGCAGTTGGTGATCTGTACAAGCCTAGGACTGGCAACCAGTAGAAAATTCATTGCCGGTAATGCCACGGTGAGGTCATGCAGTCCTAGAAGTGCAACAGATTGCATCATGTCATACTGTGGTCCTTCCCTCCTTGCATCACAGCAACCAGCAATGGAAACGCACTCCGTGATCGGAACTGCTGCCCTCTGCAAAGCGCCATCTCCAAAAGGTCCCATAAATCCTGCTGAGGTTCAAGTTTGAAGTGGAGCTTATAAATCAGAGCTAGTAGGTGGGGTTTTGGCTTGAGTGAGGCTTTTGAATAGGGCGTGAGGGTACTGAGGAGACTTTAATGAAGTTGCAATTGAATGGCATCAGGGATATTCTGCCTGGCCATACTAAATCTTCTTTATACAAATAAATTATGCTTAAGTAAATTAGCTGTTTATTTATTCATAAGGATATTGTTCTTTTTTTATTTATTTCCAGGTGTTACTTGAGTGAAGACAGATTGTGATAATAATGGCTACCACTTTTTCTTTTAATTTACTAAGCCACTATCGGCATTCAAAAATATTATATTTGGGACTGTACGAAGAGTGTATTTTGTTGGGAGAACAATAGCAGACACTTACCTTAGGATTCCTACTAACCCTGTACCCTCCTATAAAACTTGCATGAGTAAATAAGTTGTACAATGCATTTTTCTAGTAGTCTGTAATTGTATGTTTTATTCAAGTTTAAAAATACTTCACCCTTTTAACAAATGCTGCATATTTATCTAAGTATGGGTCATTAAAGACAGTGCCACTATATCATTCCTTTGTATTTAATTTGGGGGAGGAAGAGCAAACTGTATTTTGAGCAAGGTTTATTTCTTTTCCAATTAAGGTAATTTCTTTTTTTATCTAAGCTGGCCAAGTTCAATTTAAATCATTGTGCAAATTGTTGGTGAGGTGCTTTTATTTGAATCAGCAAGCATTTGGCCATGGCAAATGAGCTTCTGGCAAACAAGAATATTAGTACCAGGGGACATCTTTGAAAACTGCAGTTTGTGCATCGTGAACAGTTTTCAGTGTTAAAAGTTTTATTTTTCTGAAATATTGTTCCATTCAGGGTAAAAAGACTTGCTTTCTTCTTTGATTTTCATTCCATTCTTCTATCACTGCATGTAAAGAATTAAGTTTAACAGGAATGCAGATAAAAATCAAAGTGTTCAAGTTTCTTTGCTCTTTCAACTCAATGACTTTTTTTAGTACTTTTTTGTCCCCAACTGGTATATAATTTCCAAAATACACATTAAAAAAATCTTAGGCACTTTCTCATATTTGACTAGGCTTTAGCAGTGCAGTAACCAGGGCAGATAGGGCAATAACTAATTAGTCTGCAGACCACGGAGAGTTCAACAGAAGTATTTACTTGGCTGACAGAATATTTCTGTCAGCCTCCTTCTCAAAGGCAGAGCAGGAGCTAGCAAGGACTGCGTGAAGCACTTTGGCCACAGCTGATCCTATCTGCCGTTTTCTCCGAGTCAGTGCTTTACCTGCTGACCATCCATCCTCTGCAGTTCTTCTGCATGTTTCCAACAGATCCAACATCTGCAAAGAAACAGGAGGTCGACATGTACAAGACTGCTCACATTTTGTGCTTCCCCAATACACTAATTTTACTGAACACGGGCAAAACTGCTGTTCTTTACATAGTCAATAAACTAGAGTTTTCCAGGACATGGAAAGGGCTCATTACTTGTGCAAGACAAGCACCCAGAATGTACACAGTAGTACGTCCTAGGTAGTGGCACAGACTATATACCATGGTCCTCCTTTGATTTTAACAAAACACAGTCAAAATACCTCCAAACAGCAAACAAAACACACAGAAAAAACCCTCAAAACAAAGACAAACCAACCAAAAAAACAACCAACCAACCAAAAAAAAGCCACAAACCAAACACAAAAACAAACTCCAAAACAATCAACCAAGCAAAGAGGTTGGAATTATTTACAATTGGGGGGGGGAGGGGAGGGGAGGGGAGGGGAGGGGAAGGGAGGGAGGGAGGGAGGGAGGGAGTGTGCGCGTATACTATGGGTCAGGCTCAGAAGATTTTGTGAACAGCTAACTTCACTTCGAAGAATGAGAGAGCATGAGCATGACATAGAAAGATTGCTCTATACTGTTTGGACACAGGGTTCCTGAACCTTGGTGATTATATATAATTTACCAGTATATTTCTTGCTTTAGCATACAACCCGCACATGATTTCTCGGCCATACCATACCACAAACCTCTCCCAATCCCCAGTCACATTCAAATTGCACACTGATCTAGGCACCTGTACTCTGTGACATTGTGAATTGTACTTTGCTATTTCCAGTGTCTACTCCACCAGCTGCCCCATTATTCAGCTACTCACTGAAGGCCTTGTCTGGGAGAGGAAAGGAAGAAAGATTCAGCCACAAGCTATCTGTCTTTGAAAGAAGTATCTTTCATTGCAGCCGATCAGTCTGAGTCTCTTTTCTACTGGGTGGATACTGTTCCCAGTTCACTGCCTTTCACTGCTCCTTCCAAGGATTTTGAAAGAGCAGTGAGGGGATCTTTCCCTCTTAGGAAGGAATGGGATGCTCCAACTGTTCAGATACCCCTAGTTCTCCTTAAAATCAAGATCCTCCAGAGAATGAATTTCTGATGCGAAAGAAGGGTTAAGTACTAGGATGAAGTTTCTTTGGGAAATGCCTATTTATTCAGAATTTTTCTTGAAATGAGAAAAAATCTTAGCTACTGAAATTTATGCACCCTACTGTAATGAGATTTAATTTTTCTTTGATTATATTATTCATGTTTTTCTAATATTTTTCATTCTTTCTTGTGTGTGTGTTTGTATTCAAATACATATACTTAAGTCAGGGTCCTGTTTGGAACTCTTGAGATACTCTGGTGGGAGTTACAGCCATATATCACTTCTCACAAAAGGGTGATGAATGCTGATAGGAAGGTGTCCATGCTTTTCTGTCGGGTGTAGATATTCGTGCTTTTCTCTAAGGTGTGATTCCCTTTAAATCCCAAGACCTGGATAATGGCATGCAAATAGAGCCTACTGAGTAGGAATCAAGCAGGTAGTGTTTTTTCAAAACAGCTGTTGATATTTTCAGGCATTGAAATTGTAGGAAGATTTAATAAACACATGTATACTTAGTTTTTCCGAGACATGCTTTTTTGTGTACTGGAATTTTCAAACTGCATTGATATCCCTTTAAAATTTCACCGGACACTTGTGCTTTTGTATAATCCCATGAAGTCCTTAGTTGCATCCTACATCAGTTACATACCTCCAGAAATCTGGCCTTTGGAGGTGAAAGAATCTTGGACAATGGCCCTATTGTTAATCATTATTTCCAGTGTAATATAACAAATGTTCTAACCTTGAAAGGAGGCAGGGGAGTAAAACCTTAGCCTGCCTCCTTATCCTTTTTCCTTCCAGGTTTTATTCTTTTACAGCTGTAGCAGTACAAAGCGGTTACAACTAAGAATATGAATCACCGTTGCTATCGTCATTAACATAATGCCCATGTGTAGATTTATCTGCAGACTTTCAGTTTGATAAACTGTTGGCATGTAAATATTTCCTTGAAGAAATTTCAGTCCAGCTGCTTTTGTTTACAAATCTATCAATGGTTAACACCATAGAATGTATTTTGCCAGTATCTGAATTATAATTACAACTTCTGTAATTGTGAATTCATTATAAAAGAGGAGGACAAAACTAAATAATAAATATTTTGCAGATTTTTGGAACCATGCCAGCAGCTTTTCCTGCATGAATTTTTGAAAATGCGAGGACTTACACTTGTAAGTCTCCATTCTATTATTCTTTCTTATTATTTATTTGTACAGTTAATTGTGAAGAAACTCTTTCTGAATAATTATTTCATTGTACTTATTTTGTCTTCAGAGGTTCTTCTGCTTATTCCTCGATTTACTTYTTGCCTTCTGCTTGATCATTCTATGGATTTAATTAAGAGTTGGTTTTCATACACCAGTCACAGTAACGTCTAAACTGACCTGAATACTGAGTATTTGCAAGTTTTCAAAAAAAATTTTTGAGATACAGGATCAAAGAAACTCTGGAATTTCATTTATCTTTGGCAGCAGGTTATTGGCTTTGCTTGTTGCTGGTTTGACCAGCGATGCAGAGAGTCGTGCTTTGAATTTATTGAACTCTCACTGGTTTGTATAATTGTTTGTTACAACTTAATTACAATTCAGTACAATTTTCATGGATCAGCTCTGGAGGCAAACTATGAAATTTATTATCCCTAAATTAGGATAGCTAAAAGTTAAATTTGAGCTACGTGTTATAGACCTATTTATAGCCATTGGACAAAACACACACCTCAAAATAATAAATCATTTGTTATCAACCCCAGGGTGCCTCTTTTAGGATTAGATGAATCRCTTGTGAAGGTACCTATTTGTCTTTATTAGTCAACAGGGGGGTACATTTTAGCCAAGAGCTATGGCAGGAGATGAGGTTTGCTGGGAGTTGCTGTAAGAGCTGTTGCGAAGCACTTAGTCCCACCAAACTTCTTCCAGAATTTCATATCCTTTGTATATGTATCCTTCCAACTAGTTTTTGAGCCCTCTAGTGACTCCAGTCAAAGGGTCCACCACATCTGTATATGCCTTGCTGGTTTCTTCATATTGCTTATGATAATAAAATACACTTACATGTATCTGCTGTGCAGAATCTGAAGGGCACAATCGTGGGGGTTAGAATGCAACAACATCTGGCTTTTTTTTTTAGGTTTCTTTGAAGACTTTGGGGTACTTGGGAGAATTCATACAGGATTTTTAATTATTTTTTTATTGTCTTAATCCAGTTTTTGAAAGTTAAATATTGAGATGCAAAAAGAAGTGAATGCAAATAATAATTGTATAATTATACACTATTTTTGTAATTTTTTTATTTTCCATGCAAGAAGCAAAAGAATGGTTTTCAACAACATGATGTAGAAGTAACAGACAACTTTGAAAAGTGATCTCCTGTTCATGTACCTTAAGAGTCTAACTTCCACCTGGTAAATCAGTCTTCCAGATTAAACACCCTGTAGTTATGGACAAGTTTTTCTGGAATACTCTGAAGGAAAATCTTGTTTGCTTAACTTAATTCTGTAAATATAGCTGGCCATGATCTTTCTCTGAGAGCAGGAAAGGCATCCTTTCCTCCTTTAGCTGAAAAGGTAAAGCTTCTTTTTGAGAATTCTTTCTTAGGTACCTAACTGAGGTAGTGAGCCTCATGGCAATCATGAACTTTTTATTTCTTTAATTTCTTTCACATTTGAAGCTATAGAAGCATGTACGAGGCTACTGGATTGTCTTCATAGAAAGAGTTTCTATCAGGAATGAGTAATGACAACAAAAGAAAAATTTTCTATTTCAGATATAACAGTCTGATAGACTTACAACTACCTTTATATTCAATGATTGTTTTCTCAGTTTGTGTATACTGTCTATACATACGATAGACACTCAGTCTTACAGTTTCAGTCCATCAAAGAGTGTAGGTTAGATCCCATTTACACCTATAAGTCATATGGCAGCTTCTCAAGGCTCTTGAAACCAAGTATCCATCTCCCCTCCCTGCCTCGGGATTCTGTTTTAATAATACCACTCTCCATAAAACTATCTTAGACTATCTTACTGGATTAAAACATGTTATTTATGCTTTCTGTCAACAGTAATGAGCTGCTACTTTTAGCTACTGTCTTATTAATTGAATCAGTGCTGCATGTATAGTGTCTTAATTTTTTTGCTATTTATTTAAGTTAAAGTTCTCAGGGTTTGGTTATTAGCAATAACACTTAGAGATTAACTCTGTTCAGGTACAATATTGATTAACTCTATCATTCATAAAACCACTGGAAAATATTTAGCTATATAATTCATTGACTTTCCACATAATCAACCTATGAATTATATGACTAAACTTGATGGGTTGACAATGTGAATGATAAATTCATTTGGTGGAGTAGTTTTGATATATTTTATCTTTCTCTGGTACATTATCAAAAATGAAACTTTGTCCATAACATTTAGAATATCTGTTGTAAGTAGTTGCCATCTAGTGCCAGCACTCATTTCTATTCACAGATAATGGTGCAATACTTAAACTTTGGAAGGCAATATGTTTCAATTTGTAATGGAGTGAGGTAATGTCACGTCCATAACGGGAAGTAAATAACATGCTTTGACGTGAATGGACACTTCATGCAATCATTAAAATAACTGAGGGTGGTGGAGAGTTAGAAAGATGAAGAGAAAGAGTAGGAGAGCTGCAACTTCACTCATTGACAACTCCAGCACTGTGGTTTGCTGAATGCATGATGCTCGTGATCTGGTAGTGAATCCGTCTGATGGGACAGGAAATGGTTCTTCTGTCTTTCTCATAAAATGTTAGTTTCTTCAGGGGAATATACACCATAAATAAGAAAAATGTTGTAAATTCTTATCACCACAACTGAGATTTGTTCCTAATAATAACTCTGACACGGCATGATGTCACTGGGAGAGTGGATTTGTGCTGTTGTCCCTCCAAAATGTTTCAAATTTGTTGAGTTTAAAGTGGGGGCTTTCTGGCCAGTTCAACTAGATATGTCAGAGCTTAGCAGGATTTCTTTTCAAACAAAATCCTCCAATAAGGTTTTACTGAATTATTCTGTAAGTGATGTGTGACTTTTAAAAGATTTTCCAGCAGAACCACAAGCAGTAATTATTTTCTATTTTTTAAATGACTATGAGAGATGACATCTGTGGAAAGCAAAGGTCAAATTGGAACAGTCCCTTTAAAAACATTCTAACATTAAATGTATAGGTCCCTATACAGCTGAGCACAGGCAAGGGCTTCCCAAAGGAGTATGTTAGTATATACTTTTAATAGTTTTTCAATTCAGTAAATAATGAAAAGGTGACAATTAAAGATTTTTTTTTTTGTCTCTGGGCCTGTGGTTTCACCCATTGGAATAATTTATCACACCGTATCTTCGCCTTTTTTTTAGTACAATAGATTTTAGTTCTGCACCCTGCTCCAATCTTGGTTCAAGGTCCCAAAGCCTGATGTATTGGCTAAAGGTGAGCTTTTTCAGTTCACTTTTAAGAAATCGTGTAAGCTGTGATTTGCAGATTAGATACAATTCTTGCAATTGTTTATTTCCAGAAAATTGGATAATGGATTGTCTGTATATGAAAACTCATCTACAGCTGCCTGTAGAACTTTCGGTTGAATTCTAGAGTCAGTTTTATCTATAACTTCTAGACCTAATGCACCCTCTTAAACAAAGTGAAGATATCAGATACCTTATACCATAGCGATTTTTTACTTCCCCTTCACTATCTCCTTTAAGACTTTATTCCCAGGCTTCAGCCCTCTGTCTTCTGTGTGTGTGAAAGTAGCTATGTGTGAATACTTCTGATTGCATTGTGAGATTGCAGACGATTAAAAAAAGAGTGTAGTAGGAAGTGAGATTTACCTTTTGACTTCTCTTCTATCTTTTCCATCTGCTGTAATACTCATACACACACACACACACATGCACATGCACACGCACTTCAGTTTCCAAGCGCAAAGTGGTTTTGGTGGTGAAAATGAGTGAAACTGATCTTGCCAAGAATAATCTCTCTCCACCTCCCTTTCCTTTTCACAAGCCTGTCTAAATCCTGAGCTGACATCGAAGGTGATGCCCACAACTTCCCTTCCTGATGAATCCTGATCCAGCAAACTTACAGCTAATTCTGTTTCCTTTCAGAGCCCAAGGAACAAAGTTATACTGGGAAGCAAAGTCATGCTATGCCATATTTCCTTTCTGAGGGAAGGAAGAAAACTCATAAGATTTCTGTTGCTTCTACAATATACTTCACCCAAGGAGTAGTTTTATGTTCTAGAGTCTGCAGAGGACCCAGAAGCTATTGGCTGGAAAAAAACTGTACAAAAAGGTCAAGTGGCTTTAAGGCCGTGCTTACCACACTAGGGGCTTAGAGCACTTCCTGTGAGTTGTTGCCTCTTCCCAGAGCTTTCTCCTATGAAGAGTAATATGTTGAGTTATTTTTCTGGTAAAAACTGCCTTTGGAAAGCCATGACTTTGGATTTGTAGATATTTAGATTACCTTGCTTCTTCATAAAATCCCCCCTGACCTTTCAAAACTAATCAAACCACTAGGAGCTCATTGTCTTAAACCAAATAAACAAACAAAAATATTTTTCCAGTCACTACCTGTTCGTTTATGAGGTGGAACGGATTTGCCATGGAACACAGTCATGTTGTACAAAGTATATATCTTCTTGCAAGAAAGCAAGTAAGCCAGTTATGATACAGATGACTAAACATATTTTGGCATTAAGGTGGCTACTTACAAGACTCATATATCCCACATCCAAGATTAATTTTCCTTCAGTACATTTTAAATCATTTCATGGATACAGTAATTACATTATACTGAAACCATGTCAATCTATCACTGCTCTGAATCAATATGGTAGGTGTTTTTCAACTATTTATAAATAACAATGCTCATGTATGCCAAACAACTTATAAAAGTACAATTAGTTAAGAATAACAAGCATATTTGTTCTCATATTGATTTAACTCCTTGTCATGCTTTGTAGGGTTGCCATGTATATGTCTTTTTTTAAATTCAAAATTGAGTTTAACTTTTTCTTTGCAGTGTAATTCTCCTTATTTGCCTCATTTCACTTTCCATTCTGTATTACAGATAAGCATGTACGTGTTTAAATGTACAGGTGAATACTTCTACAGGAACAAATTGCAACTGTTCACTTTGCACTGGAAACAAATAGAAGGAGACCCCCTAGAAAATGCTTGCAAATTGTTGACTCTGAACATTATTCCTCCATTAAGACTGTGCTTTGCATAAAGCTATGAGGTTAGGGGAAGAAAAAAATTAATTAAGGAAATCATGGTCAATATAAGTTTTCTCAACCACTTTGGAAATTAATTTTAAAGTCTTGCCTAATGGAAATGTGATGGCAATTTAACATTACATCTCTTTAATGTATCAGCTTCTAGATTTTTAGTTGCCATTTTATTTTGTTATTTTTTATTCATTTTAGTGATTGGGCATTTATTTCCTAACCTCTCAGACATACGTACAATGAAATTTTTCTCCAGGTGAAGTGATTCAGGTGACTTAACAACCAGCCATCAAAGCATGAAGGGAGAACTGAGATGAACCTTCAGTGTTCCTGCTATTTTTTCGTATGAACTAAGGGAATTTTGTACGGCTTCAATACAAAACTATCAGTTAGCCACAATGTTAATTCAAAGCCAGTCTTAAGTTCATGAACCTTAACCAACCTTTTGATGAACCTCATTTATGTTTGGCATTTCTAATGAAACACAATACCATGAGGGTTTCACGTGGTTTTGGGTTTCATTGCAAACATCTTGAACGTAATTACTATTGCTTTGAAGATAGAAAATGCCATGGAGCAAATCTTCACTAGGTGTAAACTGACAACTCTGCACCAAGTTCACTGTCAACAAACACCCTTCATGATTTCATCCTTTAATTAATAAGCAATACTTGTCATTGACCCCAATTAAAATGAGCAAAAATGGTACTGTATCATATTCTTTCAGTGCAGAAATATGCAAGATTTATATAGACGATATACAGGATTTTAAGTTCCATTTGGGCACCTAAAGAAATGAACTTGTTTTCATAGATGTTATTATAACTGCAGTAAATATGCTGACACATTACTCACTGTTATGTATCCAATCACTATTAGCCAGATTAATTATTTTTGCTTAATATCCAGCATTTTTTTCTGTCAGAACAGCATTAGTTATGCAAAAGTGGTCATACATTGTCAAACTGAGAGACTCATCTTGATTATTCTTGGTTATTTTGAGTATAAGTACAATCCACCCTGACTGTTAGTCTGCCCTTGGGACCCAAGCAATTTGGCTGTTATTATAATGAGGTGTGGCTCATCATGAGGGTGATTATAATGGAGTCTAAGGGAATAGGGAGTCAAGCCTACTGTATATTATCTTTCATTTTTAAAGACTGTACTTTGGAATAATGGTTGAGTATTGTAGCATTTCTGTTCATTGCATGTCTTCAGGGGTTGAGATATCCTCCAATGGACTATTTTGATACTAATAGGAAAGCACGTTTAGAACATGAAAATCCCTGTATCTGTTCCTTCAGGCAATTTGTTCAGAGTGTAATTCATATCTGATGAATACTTGGTGACACTGAATGGTCCAGTGAAGATTGGTGCTAATTTTGCAGTAATGCTCTCTGTTGCATCTGTGTCTGAGTGGGAAGGTATTTTTCACCAGTTCATGAACATTTAAAAATCACTTGTATGTTTTTTATCATAATATTACATTCTATCCTATAATTTCTTACTGAAGTTGCCCTAAACTGGTTTTAGATCTGAGCTGTGATCTTCATAATCTTCTCACTTTCTGAAGAGGACCAGGTCCAGAAACAACACAGTTCCTTTTAAATTAGAAGGTGTTACCTTCAGTGAAACAAAAAACCTGTTTAAAAAAATTTGTTACATTTTTTCTCCATTCCTCCCTGTCAACAACAGTGATGAGAGATTATTTTCATTAAAACTGAGTGCCTTAAATTGTTACCACAAAACCAAACAAATCATTATTTTTTATAGGATAGAAAATTAAGGGTTTTAATGTTAGTTATTTGAAAGATATGATGGACAGAATAACAATAAAAAATGAATCAAAACTATATTCTGTAGAGGCTTTCTATATATCTCCAAACTGGGCTGATGTTGAACAGAAATTGCTAACTATATCTAAGAATTAAACAAAAAAGTTTCTCGAGGTGTGTGTGGAAACATAATCCCAGTGTCCATGTGTAATTTATATATGTTGTTACAAGAAGGATAGAACTATTCTGACAAAGCTACAGCATTGCCTTCTTATTGAAAAAGTTTAGTAAATCTACAAAAATGTAAAAAAAACCCCCAACCTTCATGCCTTTCCCTTGACTGGAAAACATATTATTTATTTTCTACTGCAATGAAGTAATCTAATTGCCTCAAAAATCAGTAGAATCCTTTTGTAATATTGGCACATTTTGTGAATGTAGGCAATTCCCTTTTCTGCATTATAATTTTGTTTCAGATCTTGCCTTATCTTTTAAATATGGACAACATAAAAACTGATGTTGATCCATTTGACCTAAAGACCAAAATTTTGATGACTTGAAGTGTCACAACAATAATAATAGTAATGGTGATGGTCTGGAACTAAGTTAAGAAACTTATCTATTCACAGACATATTTACTTGCCGAAATATTTACCACTAATCATTTATGATTCCAAATAAGAGAGGTAAGAAATTCTGCAGATCAACCCCAAAAAACCATGTTTGTATCAATCACTGTGCATGACACTGCTGAATTTTACACCTCTCTGGATCACTGAATGCCATTAAAAGATTGCCATTTAATTGCAATTACTGGGCAATGGCATATATAGTAACTTTGTTCCACAGTTTTTGTGAAGCACTGGTACGTGATGAGAAGTGTATCTACCATTTTTCCATAGTAGCTATTTTGGAGAAGATGCCAGTAATCTAGAGTTGTTAGGATAGAAAATATTTCATCCTTCTTTGTCAAAAAGCATGTGTTTCATTGGTGGCTACTTTTCATCTCTGACTCAGGTAGAAAGAGCACAAATTAAGATCAGGGAAAAAACATGGCTCATAAAGTGACCTTTACAAAAGCTAAGCTGTTGGATGTGGTATTTCAATGTAGAAATCCTCATGCTCAGAACTGCCCCAAGTTTCCAAATTATCAAGGAAGTATATGCTTGTAAAATTACAAATATTCTGAGTAGATTTCTATTCTGAACACTTGATTTTATTATAAGACATTTTTTTTTGGTATGTTGTAAAAATCCAACCTCTCTTAAAGCTTGCTCCTTCAGTTTCTTACTTTTTTTTCTCAAATGACCGGGTTTTAATTACTCTGTTAAAAAATGCATATATATACATATATATAACTGTAATATCTGGAGAGGTTCACTGCTAGGCAATATGCCTCCAAATTACAATTCTTCCTTTCTGCAGGCCATGAAAGTTTCAGTAAAATCACGAACTGTCTTGCAAGAGTGCCTGCTTTCTGGTCTATGAGTGTCTGATACGACAGCAGATCTTGCAAATATATTTCATCCACATTGTGTTCAAAGCACAGAATACCACCAGACAGTCCATTTTTAAAGCTAGAAAAGTTCCTCTCTGGCATGTGCAGTGTTCTGTTGCCATATGCTAATATCCTGTCATTTCTCTGAGCTTCTTTCCGCATGGATGCTCCACCAAGGCCCCCATGACATACCTCTATGCGGACTGTAAATATCCTTTTAAAGTATTGGAAAACTTAAAAGGGCTTGATGACTGGTGCTTGCTAGGAGTATTGGTAGACCTTCTAATTTAAGCAGTGCTCAAAAGGGACAACATATTTCATACTATGTAATGTTGAACACTGAGTGACAATGTAGACCTCCATGAATTATGGCAAATTTGAATGGCTTTTGACTACAGTTTTGATGTTTAAAGTGTAGCTGCATTTGAAAAACAAAAATAGAAAGAGAATTTTAAAAAAGGCAAGAAATACCACCAAAACCAAAGCTAAAAACAGACCAACAAAAAACTTCATAGGGTAATTTCCCTTAATTTCAAGGAGACAATGATTTAAATATCTTTCTGAACATGATCAGAATAGGTAAGCAGGATTTAATACTGAGAAGTTATGTATTTAAATACCATTAAAAGTTCTTAGCTTTAATGACTGCTGATAATGGTTCTGACACTGCCAGGATAAAGTGTTTGGGCAGAAGATATTCATTCTTGATAATAATTATTATCTGTCAAAACCTGTTTGATTTGGGTTTGGGTTTTTTTTTTCCCACTAGAAAAGAGTTGAGAGAATTAATCTTTTCTGACTCTTCCAATATTCCAGTTTAATTAATGTGCAGATGAAGAAATATTTATCAAATTATATATTTTTGGGTGCATGATGTGGGAAGAAAAAAATCTTGCATTTTGTGCATCTGAACTGAAATTTTAGAATACAATCGAGTAGAATAGAATAGAGCAGAACAAAAAGGAAATTAATGGAACAGAATACTTCAGCTGGAAGGAATCTACAACGATCTTCCAATCCAACTGCCTGACCACTTCAAAGATGATAACAATTTAGAACATATTATTAAGGGCATTACCCAAATGTCTTTTAAAGTCTGACAGGTTGGAACATAAACCACATCTCTAGGACATCTGTTGATTTTTGACTACTCTCTCTGTAAAGAAATGTTTCCTCCTATCTAGTGTGATCCTCCCCTGGTGCAGCTTTGGAATGTTTCTACATGTCCTATCACTGGTTCCCAGGGAGAAGAGCTCAGCACCTCCCTCTCCATTTCCCCTCTTCAGGAAGCTGTAGAGAGCAATGTGGTTGCCCCTCATCTTCCTTTTCTCAAAACTACACAAACCCAAAATCACCAGCCACTTTTTACCGGACATTCCTTCCAGCCCTTTCGTCACTTTTGTTGCCCTTCTCTGGATGCATTCAAAGACCTTCACATCTTTCTTAAATTGTGAGGCCCAGAACTGCACACAGCACTCCAGGTAAGTCTGCACCAATGTTGAATACAGCACGATAATCACCTCTTATGACTGGTTGGTTATGCTGTGTTTGCTGCACCACACAATGCATTTTGCCCTGTTGGCTGCCAGGGCACACTGCTGGCTCCTATTGATCTTGCCACCAACCAGCACCCCTAGAACCCTTTCTGCAGGCCTGCTCTCCAGCCACTCCTCTCCCAGTCTATATTTACATCTGGCCTTACTCTGGCCCATGTTTTGTCATCCTGGTTTATGTTGTATTTCTACCTAGACCAAATCTTGCCAGTTATGTAGGGCAATGCACTTTTCAACACAGTAAAGAATTGCAGAAGCAGATCCTGTGCCTGTAAGCAAAAAGGGATGTCCATGATTCACTTTTGGAGGATAAAAAAAGTGAAGCTGTTCTTGAAAGCATTTGGAAATTCGTAGTAACTTTATATAAAGTACCTGTATCATGCTTCACAGTAGGACTATAAAAGAGTTACAGTATAACATTATATAAAACTACTTTTCCATAATTGGCATACATAAATAAAAAAAAAAAAATTAAAAGAACCCATTTCCTTTCCTTATAACTCTGAACCTAAACAAAAGATCTGACGATTCGTTCTGATTGCATTTCCTGGATTTATTTCTCAATAATGACACTTTTGGGAGCAATTCTATAGGGGATGAGATTGATCACCCATCACTGCTGCTGATGTGGTGTTTAACCAAGCTGGTGAACCATAAACTGTCATCAGAGAGTGTATCACACTAACAGTGTGTATCATGCAGTTTGCTCTCCTGTGCACCTAACAATGATAATCATTCTCTTAGTCCATTAGACAGCACAAGGGCCTGTTAAACAAAGTAGTGGAGTGATACACTTTGCATGACCCAAAAAAGAAACCAAACCCTGCTAGATGGGCTAAGTGGTGACATAAACTGAATCCACAGGTTATGGAGCAAGATGTCTAATGCTTCATGGGTTAATAGGACTTTGGTACAGACAGGATTTTTAAAGCTGAAACTTTCTTTGATAGTGGTAGATATGCTCTAAAGAAGGGTGAGCATAGATCTTTTGAGCAGTGAAGAACACTTTCTCCAAAATCACGTCAGTTTACATTTTTTATCAAAGAAATATGAAGCACCTCTCCCCAAGAGAATTTAAAGGAATAAACAATGTTTATGGTTTTAATTATTTTTAAATTTCATGTACCTGGTATTCCAGTGTTGCAAACTCTATAAAGATGATTAGAAAAAGTTATGATTACTAGACAAAGTTTACGATCCTGAGCCCCAGACCTCTGAAATTTTAAGGACAGAACCTCAAGGGATGTGCCCAGATCGATGAAGATGTACATAACCTGGTGATTGACATTTACACTCTTTTTTCAACTTGTATGCATAATTCCTACTTCTGACTTCAGTGGAAGTTCACATTTCCTTCTTTCATGCTTTTAGTTTTCTCCTCTCTCATGCAATTAGTTTTTGGAAGATCAAAGCTTAAATTCATCCTGGTTCTTCTTCCTTGAGTTGTTGAAGTCTGGTGTTTTGTGGGTTGTTTGTGTTTGTTCGTTTGTTCATTCAATTTTTTTTTTCTTTCTGGGTGAATTGTTCAAAAGATCTAACTAGGAATATTCAAGGAATAGTCATGAGGCTTTTGCCCCAAATTGATACTGCTGAGCGAGTTGCAAGTACGAACAGATATTGTAAAGGCCTGTCAGACTTGCAGAAATGCCTGTCCCAATTAATACTGTAGCTGTACCATTGAAGAATCCCTCACTCCTCCTAAAATTTCTTTTAAGGCTCAAAGGGTGAACTCTCCTTGTTGTTCCCCAGCTCCATGGTCCTGAGTAATCAGCCAGAAACATATCCGGAAGTACTAAATAAAATTAAAATTTCTCTGTTTGACTCCAGGCTTTTTTTTGTATAGCATTCCTCTGACAAAATTTTTGATATCTGCAATATGTGACATCAACAATTAAACTAGTCAGTGGGGAAAACCCAGACACTTCCAGGGCATAATTCATCTCACCCATATGTGGGAATATTTAACAAGTGAGATAAACTAAATCTACCAAGTTTTCTGTGTTAAGAAAGTATGCAGTGATCATCTCACATGTAGAGGGCATCTATCCTGTACGGTGACTATACCTGTTAATGCCCAAATTCAATTAGACAAACCCTCTGCTTTCTGTCCAAACTTGAGTCTCTTCAGGTGTGAACCCACATCAGTATAGTTAAAACAGAAAGTCTACCCCTTCCTCTGAGCAACACATTGTCTACTGATCACTTTTGAAAATTTTTGTACAAATGCTTCCGTATTTTCTCTCATCCATCTCTCACACCTGGAAGAAATTGCTATAAATACCTGTAAAGTCTGTTTATAGTTCTCTCACAAATTTCTTCTGGACATTTTTCTTTTCTGTAATTCCTGTCAAAAGCTTGAAATTGTGTAGTCCAGTGGAGGTCTGAGATGCTTAGCGAACTTTGGCTTGTGTTTCCGAGTGTTTCTCCTTCTGTATCTATGCTATGGCTCCGTTTCTACTGCAAGTACACAGAGTCAGTAAAAGCACTTTCAGTGGACAGTCTTTAGCACACTGGGACTTGTAGGGCCTGTAAAAGTAATTAAGATGGCAGGAATAACAAAAATCAAATTATCACAACAGTAACACTAATAACCTGCAAAAGTACAAGTCAACAAGAAAAAATAGTCCTGAAGAGACTGTTTTCTGTGTACATCACCTGCTCAGAAATCACACAGCTACAACAGAATTAAGAAGTTTCAAATAGAAGGT